>PVKA01047886.1:0-14079 GCA_004027165.1 Ctenomys sociabilis
TGAGTCTTCGCTGACCTTGAAAGGCTAGGTCCAAAATGTTGGCTGGCCTTGTGGCTCTTCTATTTCTTCAACTCTGACTTGGGATCTTAGGTTGTTAACCATCTAGAAGAAAAGCTGATTAGTATCCTGCAGCTTATGCCATTCACTTTGCCTTATCTGACTCAATTGATTTTACTTGTTATACATTTCCTTTTGTATTCTTAATGCACTCCCTTATTATTAAGGTCTAGGAGAGTTCTTCTATTCATTTACATTGTTCTTCCATACAATTTATTCCAAAGTTTGGAAATGATCAATTATGTGCTAGATATAGGTTCGCTCTCTGTACTTTGGAGAGACAATAACTTTCAAGAAAGAAATCTGCATATATCAATTAATGTGCCCAGCTAGGTGGATATGAAAGAGGCTCACCAGTTTACAGCAGAGAATGTGACACAGAGAGGAAACAGAAAATCTATGAGACCTTAGGATAGCAGAATGATCTGCAAAGTTGTTAAGTAGTAACAAGGTATTTACATATTTTAAATTTCCTTTTCTTTTAAATGTCTCTTGGTAGAGTCTAATGCCTCTCACTACGGCTACTCCTGCGGAGGTGGACAAGATAGGAACATATGCATGCTGTACACTGAGTTCATCTTTGTTCCTTTCTTCTACTTCAGTTTGTTTTCTATCTTTTTATATTTCACAATAGTGAAGATAGAACCTAGGGCTTTCACATTTGACCTCTTTAAATTTTTGTTTTGTTTTAAATTTTGAGATAGGATATCGATAACTCAAGTTGCCCAAGCTGAACTCGAATTTTTTGTTCTCCTGCCTCAGCCTCTCAGAGTGCGTGATCATAGGCATACATCGCCGTACCTGGTTGAATGGAAAATATCCTGTTACAGTTTGCTTCATTTAGCATTTTCTTCCTCCTTTGAGGAAGAGAAATCAGGCTTAACTTCTTTTCTGGTCCATAGGGAGATACTCTAGTGAAGCTGAAATGTTGTAGTGGTGAAGCTGATTGATTTTTTTGGAGCTACTGTATAATCTTAGCTGAAGGAGGAAAATTATATTTTTCCTCACTGAATATTGAATAAGAGAAAATAATCTGAATAAATATTATGTGGTATATTCCATTTCAAAAACATAAATGGAGAAGGTTCAGGAGTTACCTTCTTAACTTCAATCTAGAGTTAAACATTATATATATATATAATATATATATAATATATATTATATATATATATGCAAATATGTATATTTTACATATTCATGGTACAAATGTGAACAAACATACATGAACTTAATTCAGTACTCTTATTTATTGACAAATTAGTGTTCAATAAATTCACAATACTTTTATGAGGTTGGTGCAAAGTTGATCTTTTTTCTTTCCTTCCTTCCACTATTTGAGATACTAAAAGCAGCTCCCCCTCTTAACATTTTACCTAAAATGTCCAGCTATGCTGCTGATAGCTGTCTTAAAAAAACAATACTCCTTACATCCTCTTCCCAGAAACTGCAGATACTTAGAGTGAAGCCTGTGCAGCAGTCCTGAATATCTGAAGCAATCAGTTCTCCTGTCGCTAATAATTCTCCAGGACTGTGAGAACTTAGAGCTGCCAGAAAGGCATGCAAAAGGAACAAGAAGTACCAGCATCAGCTTTGTTCCATTCAAATTAGAGTCACTCCTTTATTGCTTTTTTTCCTCACCCCACCAGTAAAACCTGTTCTTTGAGCTTTTCTGTCCCCCAAACTCCAGCATCATGAATAACAAAATGTGTGAAAATCCTGTGAACAAACAACTCATATTTTTTAAGTAAATGGAAGAATGTAGGATTGATTCTCATTACTGAAAAGACATCATTGTCAAAATAAGTGACCCTGTGAACAAGAAGGAACTCAGCCTGTGGCAGTGTGACACCAGGCCAGGCTGCAGCTGGCATAAAAATGAAAGGGAGAGGCCTTCAGAATGAAGGCCCTTTACATACTCTTCTGTACTCAACATTTCTTTGAGCTTCTCCTCAGGAGAATGCGTTTCTCCTTCCAGGCCAGGAACAGCAGGGGCTATCTTTTCTTTGACAAGTTAAAATCTATCTCCTTGTCAGAGGTGACAGGCCAGGTCAGAGAGCACTCTGCTTTCACGAGACTGTCGAGGTTGTGACGCTGCTCCAGGACAGGAGGACCTCGCACAGCGACCCTCTCGCCGCACCACGAATTGTAGCACTGATTTAGAAATTATACATATGACTTTCCGAGCTATGCCAAAACCTTTTCTTTTTTCTATTTTAGTATTACTGATGGTTCATTCATAGCATGTGATATCTCTTCTTTATAAAGACTCACAAATTTTTATAAATAGAAAGACCATAATACGATCATATCTCTGCTTGAAAAGCCAAAATACTGGTATACTAACTGTCTGGCAGAAATAAAAAGAATTAACAACTTAAAGAATTATGTCCGTATGTCTTTTCCCTCACGTTTTCTCCTTCAAAGAATTCCAAACCTATAAAATGCTGCAAGTGTGCTTCAGTGATCTCTCATATGTCTTTCCTGTAGATCTGAATGACAGATCAGCTACTATCCACTTGTGGGCTCTTGGTCACCTGAGAAGAGGATAATCCAAGCCGAAATGTGCTGTTCTATGAGTTTCCCTAAAATATAGCTAATTCCTAAATAATTTAATGAAAAAACAACAAATACTTTAGGCCTAAATTAAGCATAAAAATTGAACACTACATATGAATAAAACACATGTAAAATATGTATGTTGAACCTATGTAGTGATAAAACATGCGCTGAATGTTTAAAGTTTTAAAACATTTGGTACAATAAGGGACACCTTTCCAGGAGGACAGGATAAATGCGGCTGAGGCAAGGAGGAGTATTTTGAGTGGAATTAATGGCAGTGTGTCTTTTACTTTAATAAACTTTTATTTCTTGTTTATTTCTTTCAAGCTCAAGAACTTGCCCTTCCAGATAGGCGCTTCCACCCATCAGATGCTTATGCTACTGCTGAGTTATCTCCCCTAAAAATTTAACTTAAATTCTCTACATATTTTAGGTCAGCTCTCACATATGTGTGTATTTATGTGGGCACACATGTATCCATATATTTTTATTTTTAACTATTCAGAAAAACAATAGTGACGATACAGGCATCAGGTTTTAGAACATCTTTAATAATTTTCCCTTTGCACAATAAGGAGTAGACCAAAACCTACTGGGTCCACTTATTTTACAAAAAAAATCTGTAATTGCATAGACAAAATAGATGTTATGGTAAAACAAATAAAAGTAGGTTAAAATGGGAATCTTGAATATTACTTTTCTTTTTCTTTTGCTGTTTACTGGGCAGTTTGGATTTGAATTCATTTGTTTGAAAGCTTCTTCATTCTAGCTACTTCAATGAAATTGTAAGCATAATTATAGGATCATTATATATTTGGGATTAATTCTTATTCACTAGTTAATACTCAAAGATTCACTTTTCTTCTTTTCTTAAATGTATTTGGTTGTCACAGGATCTCACTACACAGTTCAGACTCATAGTGATCTTTCTGTTTTCAGCCTCCCAGCGCTGGGATTACAGACATAAGCCACTATGTCAGGACTCTGTATCACTTTCAGCTTGTCCTAGTGGCAGGGCTGGTGTGCCATATGGTGCCCAGGACTGAACCACAGACCCTGCTCTTGCCTATGCAAGTGCTTAGCCCACTGAGCTATGTCACCAGATCCAAAGATTCATTTTTCAATAACAAGTTAAGTCTTTAAAAATATTGAAGACCCTGTTGTCTGTATCAATCAACCTCTCTCAGTTTCCTTTCATAGAATGTGACAAGATTATTTAATAAGTGTAACACATGAAAATAGTGGAAAGCCCCTGTAAATTGTCTTACGAAAATTTTTTGTTTTAGCATACATCTCTTATGTCACAGTACTATATCATGCACATTGGTAAATGGGCAGGAATTGTACACAAACTTGGTAAAATCCAAGCCAAATATGATCAAAATCCTGTTGAAGCTACTACACAAAATACCAAAGACTGGCTGGCAATACCATAAAATTTTGGA
Organism: Ctenomys sociabilis; assembly: GCA_004027165.1. Lineage (NCBI taxonomy): Eukaryota > Metazoa > Chordata > Mammalia > Rodentia > Ctenomyidae > Ctenomys > Ctenomys sociabilis. The sequence goes on from PVKA01047886.1 coordinate 4,062, forward strand.
AACAGGAAGTCTAAGATGGAGGTGATGGTAAGATCAACTTTAGTGTTAAAGGCTCTTTCTTGAGCCCGTAGGAAGCAGTGTTTTCAGTGAGTCTCCAACTGGCTTTTTGTGTGTCAAATCTATGCTGTTATTTTTTTCTCTCTCTCTATTAGATACTGGCTTTCAAATTCACATCCTAGCACAAACTAGGCTAGCACCCTGCCACATTGAGTGCTCCTCCAGCCAGCGTGACTTTGCTTCTTCTTTGCTTAGAGTCAAGTATTGCTCTGTGATCTCATTTTGCTTTAATAATTTTCATGAACTTATGTTTCCAAATTGATATACTGGGGGTTAAGACTTCAACACAATTTTTTTGGGGGGTACACAATTCAATATGTAGTATTATCTGATTTTTTTTGGTCAAGTACTAAAGATCAAACTCAGTGGCTTTGCAATAAACTATGTCTGTAACCTTTCTGAAGATATTATTTTTTTAATTGTAAGACTGGGTCTCAGTAAAGTTGTTTAGTTGCCTAGTGTGGGCTTGAACTTGGACTCCTGAGACTCTCAGAGCACAGGGATTATACATGTTTGCTACTATGCCTGGCTTTCTAACTTTAATTTTTGCATCAAGAAAAGGCATTTATTATGAGGCAAATAATGAAGGCAGCATGTCTTCACATGACTTTTTGTTTGTCATATCTGTACTTTTCTTTTTTCAGGTCCTGAGTTTTAACCCTAGGTCTTAGTACAAGCTACGCCAGTGCTCTGCCTCACTGAGTGACATATGCTTTATGCATGTGTGTGTGTTTATGGATTAAAAAGAACTGAATGAAAGCTTCAAAGATCTTTAATACTAATTAAAAGGTATGACATTCTAGTATGGAATGAAAATGTATATATATATATATGACATTTATTTATTTATTTTCAACATATCCAATTTGCAAAATGCTTGAAAAATGAAGAGAAGTTAGGAAAACTGAACTATCATATATAACTGTCCTACAGTATTTATGGAATATTGTTTCTAAGATCTGCCCAGAGATATCAAAATCTACAGATATGCAAATTCCTTATACAAAACGTCTATGTATATATTTATATGTTTCTTTATATGTAAAAGGGATATACATGCAATACATGTATATATATATCTGTCTTATGTACATCCTCAGTTATATTTTAATCATCTCTTGATTACTTATGCTACATTACACAATGTAAATCTTTTGTAAGAAGTTGTCACACTACTATTTTAGGGAATAATGACAAGAAAAATGTGCATATATTCATTTCAGTTGCATTTAAAATTTTTTTTCTATTTGCAAGTTGGTTGAATTGGTTAATATAGAACTTGAGACATGAAGGGCTCTTTTAATTATTAAAATTCTCCTTTCTATGTGTATAAGAAAAAAGTTGGAATATATATTTTAAAAATTTGAAATTATATACTTGAGGGATATGCTGTATTGCTGTTTTCTTCTTAAAACTATATTGAAGGCTTTCAAAATTACTAATTGACTTGCAAAAACTTTACTGAGGGATTTGTGTTTTCATTTTTCATTATTTAACACAGAATATGAGCTAATCTTTGCCTTTGTTTTTTCCTTGTGCATAAATTGTTAGTACAAGTCTGGTTGTTTTCTCAGGATAATTCCCAAAAGATAAAATTGCTAGATCAAAGGTTTAGATATAAATAAGTTTTAGATATTTGATTTGTATAAATTGATGTCCAGTAAAATTGTGTTAAACAAAACTTTCACATGATATTTAACAGGCACAGGGGCGTTTGCCAACACAAGTCATTATAAAAACATTTTTCCCAACTTGTAAAGCAATCTACATGTGGTTTGATTTGACAAGTGAAAATTAGTTGTATAGTTCAGCATTTCATTTGCTTATTCATCTTTTTCCTGTATTTGTGAAATGTCTTTCTTTCTGACTTGTTTGTCCATTTATTAATTTTATTCAATTCTTCCTCAAATGATATTCTATTTTAAAAAAAACTGAGGAATTTTTGTGACTTTTGAGTTGTATATATTTCTAGAAATGTCCACATTTGAATATTAAGTGGATCTATCTTGTCCTCCTTGGCCGTGGTTCTTCATTATGATATTCCTCACAATCTCTTGGTATCAGATGGTTGGGCTGTGGAAGTAGCTCCACAATAGAGAACTTGCCTCCTGTGGAAAGAGCCCTGGGCTCAATCTCTAGAACTGTAAAAACAAGAGGAGGACACACTTTCAAGTCCCAACAATTGGATACAGTACCTCAGAATCCTTTGCCATGGTTCAAGCAATTTCTTTCAGCCAGTACCCTAGATGATTCTAGATGAAACAGCTAATAAATGACACTAAAACATAAGTCTTTGCATCTATGGGCTGATCATCTGTGGAGTCATCCATTCATGGATCACAGTATTCTGAATCAAAAACATCATTACATCTGTTTTAGACATGGATAGTACTGTTACTCTCTAAATAATATGCTGTAGCAATTTTTATATAGGATTTATAAATAACAAAAGATAACAAAGTATAAAAAATGATTTAACTAGGTTATATGCAAACATTAAGCTGTCTTATGAAAGGAACTTGACCATGTGAATTATTTGGTGTCTAAGGGGGCTGTATGTGCTACTAATCACCCTGGCTACCGAAGGACCATTGCACAGCTTGTAGTATCTTACTGTGGGTTAATTTTTGGAAATAGCATCTCACAGTAATAATTTGCTTCTATTTTTCATTTGACATCTGTTTATATCTGTCTATTTATTTATTTATTGTGGTACTGGGGATCAAACGTGTATATCTTAATTCAGCTGAAATTTGTTTACTATATCCTTTACCCAAAAATATAGGACCATTTTTCTAGAATAATTTATTGAATAATATTTTATTGATTAATAACACAGTATTTTCTCAATAATTTTCAATTATACAGTCATGCCTTACTACAATTTTATAAATATTTGCATCTATTGCCAAGTATTTTTGTTTCACTATTCTGTTTCAACTACTGTACCTTTCCCAAATATCTCAGACTATGATTCATATACTCTCCACATTAAGCTTCCGGCTCTCAAGTTTAACAAACGTTTTCTTGCTTGTTTAGTTTGGAAAAATAAAGTTGTTAATGTACTAAAACATTTTAATGGAGTCCTATTTAATTTATGAAATTATTTGAGTAGGATTTTCTTATTCTTTTTATTTTTTTTTTTTGGCTGGCTCAGGATGCCTTCCGGGTAGGTCTGACAAGGCATGAGAATCTGGGGCTTGAACCACAGCATCCTGAGCCTTACTGCTTTGTTTAAGCAGGCACTTACACAAATGAGCTAATGGGCAGGCCCCCTGAAATGATTTGAGTAGACTTCATATGTATACAATCTTGAGGCTCAAATACTATACTTTGCATATTTGTTCTTATTTATAGTTTCTTTTGTAGCTTTCCTAAAATTTTTTCCAAATATTTTTATATAGCAATTCTGTACCCTCTTTGGGGGTGGTTTGAGACAGGGTCTTCCTTTGTATTGCAGACTGGTCTTGAACTCACTTTATAGCCCAGGTTGGCCTGGAACTCACGGGTGAGCTTTCTGCTTCTTTCTTCCTTCTCTATATATCTAGTTCTGGCATACAAGGTAAATTATAACATTTAACATAATATATTTGACATGAGTAAAGGTGGGTCTCACTACTCTATGTAGTACCATTTTTGTATTCTAGAAGTGATGAGAAATAGCTTGATGGCCTTTTAGTTCTTATTTAGCCTTTGTTTAATTATATTTTATGTTAAATCCCGAATTTGTGTATCTGCTGGTTTGAGTGCTCAAATAAAATATTTTGGTTTTACACAAAATGACATGTTTCTAGCTACCAAAGTACAGTAAACATTTTTCTTTAAAAATTGTTAGCTGGCTTCAAAGCTCTCATAAGAAAAAGATGGACTACATCCCAGTGTTACGATTTTTAAACATTGTTGAGATAACCCCCAAATCAAAATTTTTCATTGTTTTTCTTCTATCCATTTATGAAAAAAACAATCTCATGAAAAATGATAAATAAAATGAATTTTTCCAGATTTTCAAAACCGAACTGTATGTTGAAGTTCTTCCAAAAGCAGAGTGAAACTTAACTTAAAACTGAAGAAGAAAGGCTTCAGGATGGTGAGCAGAGGCGGATCCTTCCCTGCTGGCTGCAGGGACAGACATTCTGTGCTTCATTCCTGACCCCTCGCAGGACTCTGTACAGGGCATCCACATCCAGCTTGTTTCCTTCCTTTTGCCTGGGGCCCAAGTGACAAGGAGAAAATTTTATACTTTGTATGTTGAAGCTCACTTGGAAGCAAACCTGGCTGGGCTGCACAAGCTATCAGACTTCCATGCCAGGCAATAAGAAGGGAAGAAGACAAAGAGAAAGTGTGCCAAAGTAGTCAGCATTTTAGCGTTTTCCGACTCATCTTAAAGATCGGGATTCACAGAAATGTATTTCTTGCTTTTGACAAAACCAGCGGAAGTGACAAGTCACACTGCATAACTCCTCTTAGTGGAAATTTAATTTTAGGAATATGGTTAAAAGAAAGGTAACTAACTCTGAAAGAGAAGATGAGTATTCTGAGTATCACTGAGCTTGGTGTGCAGCAGCAAAACCCGGCCAGGAGGACAGCACATGGAGGCTTAGCAAGGTTCAAAGAGGAGATAGGAACTTGGAAAGCCCTAACCTGTGGGGAGAGTTGAGGTATTTCAAGGCACCTCAGAACATAACATCAGTGAAGCAGTGCTCCTTGAAAACATGCAGTGTGTGGAATTCAGTTGTGTAGAGATTTTATTAAAGTGTGGGAAATGCAGATTGAAATTGTCACCATTAGGTTGCTGTGGATGCCTTTGAAAGCACCACATACATAGGAGACATAAGAAACAGTCCTGAGGCTAGACATATGTTGCCAGGCCCAGGTTCTGTTTTAAATCTCCAAGAAAGTCTGTCCTTGTTTCTTCTTAGGCTCTGGTGGTTTGGCAGCAATCTTTGATGCTCCTTGGTTTGCAAGTGCAGCACTGCCATCTCTGCGTAAGGTGTCACATTGTGTTCTCTTTGTGTGTATTTGTCTTCTGATGGATATATTCTTATAAGGACAACTGAAATAGTGCAGTAGGGGCCAACTTTGTTCCTGTATGAGAACCATTTTATGACTGGGTTACATCTGCTGCAATTCTATTTCCAAATAAGGTCACTTCTTGGAGCATGGCGAATACTTCAACATTAACTCTTTCTGAGGAGTTCAGCTAGCCTCAAAACAAGTGGTGTGCACAGCACAAGGAGGTTGATGAGTGAGAGTCCAGTGGAGAAGGGGAGGCAGCTGAGAAAGGCAGGGGACCTCAGAGGGTAGAATGGGAGAGTGGAAGACTTTCTGAGATTCAACAGGTAGGCAAAAGTGAGTGCAGCAGGAGAGTCCTGAGTCACCAAGGACCTCAATATAATAAAATATGTTTATTTCCTTCAGAGTCTAGAAAAAAGTTTAGTGGTTCAAAGTAGTTTTATTAAAATTGGGGTATGAGGAAGTAAGTCAGTGATAGATTGCCTGCTTAGTGTGTACAAGGCCCTGGGATTAACTCCCAGCATCACCCTCACTCCAGAAAGAAGAAAACCACAAATATTTTGCCCTAAAATTGTTCAGAGCAAGGAAGATTTGAAATGTCTCCTAGTTTTCTCTATCAAGCATACCTCTTATAATTATTTGTAAGTATGTGTTTGTATATATGCTGTGTAACACAAATGAAACGTAATCTATCACATTGGATATTAATTTCTACTTTGATTAAATTGATATTAAAAACTGCAACCAACTTTAGGGTTGTTTGACGTATAATAATATTTGGTTTCAATGACAGCTTGAATCATGAAAATCATGCACTAAAGCAGTCTTGTTTTCTTCTCAAACTCTATTTAGAAAAGTAAATAGAGTTGTTAGCGATGAACCTGATCCTTCTTGGAGCTACAGTGTTATTTGGTCCCACTCTGGATGCACAGGCATTTTCCTTTCAGTCTGTCACTGGTGTCCTATGTGAATGTGGTGGTGTTCTGCGGGCTGGGAGGCAGCTCCCCCCCACCCCCCCACCAGGGAGGGACTCCGGACGCCTGAGCAGGCTCAATGTTGCCCTCCTCAGGAGCACCTGCGTATTGCATAGTTCCAGTTAGACCAGAGAGCTCAGCTTCAGAGAATCGGGTTTCTATTTTAAAAACAAATCAACAAATGTAGTACAGAAATGATTGTTTTCTATCTGAACTGGAGACCCTTATAAATCCTCCCTGATTCATTGTGCAGATTCTGGTGTCAGCCCCTCCTTTCCAGATGTTCTTGCTCACATGGAGGAGTCAGCGCTTTCTCTGACTGAGTGGGGTCAGACACTGGGATTTTCCCAAATGTTCCGAGGACATTTTGGCAACCTCGCTGTTCTGTTCAGCTTTCAGATGGGCTAGCTGTGTTCTTTTTAAGTTTGACTTTGGGAAGCTGCTCCCTACTGGGCTTCAGTTGATGGGAAATGCGTGGATTTAGCCAGACAACCTGGTAAGTGACCCTGAATGGACCCTGGACTTTGGAACTTCCTGGATGACACACTTGCTTACTCAGTTGTTATCAGTCTAAACACCTCATCAAGTGATACACTTCCAACCCCCTGACTGTCTTGTGACCACTGGAAGGCATTAAGCAAAGCTCAGCCCAGAGAGGTTGTCATAAAGTTGTTGACTGTCAGGAGTTTAGCATGCCCCGGCAACTTGTAAGCACACACTACTAACTGAGGGGTCAATGGTTTTTATGTCAGATAGTAACATATTTAAACTTCACTCAGGAACACAGCTCTGTTTAACAGTTATGCCCAGGAATACATGGATGATGTTAAAAGGCTGGATGATATAGTTACTCAGAGTCAATATCTGAGGGACAAGCAAAGAAAAGAATGACCACATAAGGAAGAAAGGACTGAACAAAGACTAAGCCTATACAAAAACGGCTATCAGTTTCCTCTGTGTTTTCACATGTATCCAACTGTTCCACTCAGTAGAAAACAGAGTAAAAATAAAGATCAATGTTTGTTCTGATATAGCTGTCACTATCACAGGACACACTGCTCTCCGTGACAACCTTTCTGTTTCATTAATCATGCTTTTTTTTGAAAATGTGCCTAATGGTAAGTGATGTAAATTTTTATAACTGCCTCTGCTTTTTAAGTAGGTTTTGAGTGTTTAACGACATATGGATTATGCTAAGACTTCTGTACTGGACATGACAGAGATATAACATGTATTAAAATATTTGCTTTATGTAAAGAGAAATATTGGTTAATTTTTATTTTCATTTTGGTACAGAATGGCTCAGGCTGCCCCAAGGAGTTTCCTAAAGAATAAGTCTAAGGAAGGACTTCGTCAGAGATTCAGTGTACAGCATGAGGCGAATTCGTCTCAGAACTTTTGCTATGCACAGTGTTAATTTCTTAAAATAACACGAATAACAAACGATGTGTGACAAACTCTGATCTATTACTTGATTTTAAAGAACTTCATGAATTTGAAAACAAGCTTTTTTGTTGAGATGAAGGTAGACATCACAAAGTAAATCTAGGGATATAATAAGGAGCATGACTTTAAAATAAAATCTGTTATGGCTCATATCTGGGTTCCCTCCTGCTTCCTGCGCTCTCAGGTAGGATCCCGGATTCGTGGTCATCGTGGGTGGATCTGAGGGGTTTACAGCTACGCCTGGAGTAGGAGACGATCATGGGGGGCGTGGCCTGGAGCGGTCTGTGTCCCTCTTCCCTCCTTGATCTTCCTGGGCTTCCCCCTATGATGTAATGAGCAGCCCTCCTCTGCCAGGCCACACTGCCTTGGAACCAGCCAAGTCCAGACTGAAACCTGCAAACTGTGAATGAAAATCAACCTTTCCTCCTTGTAGCTGTGGATGTCTCAGCAATGAGAAGATAACCAATACAGTGCTTTAGAGACTGATTTGTTTTTCTTTTGATCAAAGACTTGCCTTTAGCGATTTATGTCTGTATAATGCCTTTTGTCCAATTAATGAGAAATGAAATAAATTTCAATCAATTATAGAAGTTTAAATTATATTTAAAGTGTAATTAAAGGAAGGATTTTTTTTTTTTTTTTTAAGGAGCAAATAGGACAGAAATTAGAGTGGCCAGCAGGGGGCTTCTTTGGGTTTCTTCTTTCAAGAGCAAAACTGAAAATATGTATTGCTTCTTAGTTTTATAAATAAGGAGAGAAGGGAACAACCAGGCTGCTCGATTTGCATTGCTTCTGCCAGTCTACACAAAACAGATGTCCTTCTCTGATGTTTTTTCCTCTTCCATTTCCTTCTGTCACTCTTCCTTCCTAAGGCCTGTAGGGTGGAGCCCTGTTGATCTAACTTGCCAGGGTAGCTCTTCGCCAGTGCCCAATCAAAAGGCTATCTTCCAGAATTTCCCAGGGAGGATTAGAATGACTGTCTCTCCTCCCTATATCAATTAAAAGTTAATTAAGAGCAAAATAAGAAGGGTATTCCAATTGGATGAAGTCAAGGGTTGTTAAAGAATCCTATCAATTTCCTGAACTTCGTTTAGGAGGGATTTTAAACTCATGAATTTGAGGCCATGAAAACTAGTAAGTGGCAATGCCACGTGACATTTTAAGTGTGCTGTGCTTCTGCAGGAGTTTGGCACTGTGTGAAAGTCCAGAACTGACGAGTAGATTCTAATCATTTTGGAATACAATTACAAATTATCTTCTCAACCTTTCACATATATAATAGTTTAATGTCTCTTTTCCTTTCTTGTACCATTTTATAAATGTAGACCAAATACCTGTAATGATAGGGCAGTACAATTCACACACTAGTGAATAGAAGGTAAAATGGTGACATTTTGTATTATCCAAGTGAAACCTCCAGAGAAATTGAAACTGACCTAATATAACTTTTCATATAAGAATTAGGTTCCGGCTTTGGAAGCAAGAAATATATATATTTCGTGGAGGGTTCAGCCGGCCCTGGGGGAGGGGCTGTGTGTTGCTGGGGTAAATATGCAACACATGAAAATTATGTTAGGATTGTGTCTTTTTAAAGTGTTTTAGTTCGGGGTCTACAGTATCTCACTACACAGATCAGAATCATAGTGATTCTCTGTTTTCAGTCTCCCAAGTGCTAGGATTATAGGCACATGCCACTATGCCCAGTCATAATTGCAGTCTCAATGTGCTCTTGGGGTGGGGTTGGCACAGGGATCAAACCCCGGTCCCTGCTCTGTCTAAGCAGGTGCTTTAGTCTGCTGAGCTATCCTGCTGGCCCTAGGATTTTGTCTCAAGTTAAAAAAAAAAAACCCTGAAACTTTGTTGAGAGAATGCAGATAGTGGAGAAGAATGGATTGAGGGACCTAGTTTCCAAGCTGACATACACAGCATTAAAATATACTTGGGCTATGGGAATGACAGGATGAGCCTGCAGCTTCTTCATCGTATGATAATTTGCATTTCAATTGGGGATAAAATATTAATAATTGAACTGGCAAACTGTGATATGGCCTTTTAATTAGGATCATGTAAGGAAGCGGAATGATTTCAATGATTTGTGGTCTCAGTCATATGCTGAAATCTTTACCTCTACATTGTTAATATTAGAAAAGGGTTTTTACAGTGATTATGTCATGAGGCAAGGGCCCTTATGAATGGGATTGGAGCCCTTCTAAGAGGCCTGAAAGGGGTGCTTCACCTCTTCCTCCATGTATGGGAATAGCAGCGAGGTTACAGGCATGAGCTTTCATGAGACACTAAACCTGCCCGCACCCTGACCTTGGACTTCATAGTCTCCAGAACACCAAGACAGATATTTTTTCTCTTGTTTATTGCCCAGTTTATGTATTTCATTATTGCACCCCAAGCATAGAAATTTTGAACATGCAAAGGTATGGTGTAACACAGCTTATCTAAATAAGTTAGTAAATAAATGCTTTGGTGGCCAAACTATCAGATTTCTTACTTTGGCAGAGTGGTTGATTGATGTG
>PVKA01047887.1:0-14088 GCA_004027165.1 Ctenomys sociabilis
TATGCGTACTGTGTCCAGTAACTTTCTGTAAAGTCAGCTGGCAGGGCAGAAAGGTTTCTGAAGCCGAGGAAGGTTACATTTGGAGAAGTCTCCCGGCTACGTGGTCAATCTGCACTGATAGTATGTCTGTGGGGAAAGCGCGTGCTGCCCGCCAGCACTCGAGAGCTAGATGATTAGATCCTCTCGGAGCAAAGCTCAGGTGGGATTGTACACATCAGGGAGCACAGACCCGAAGCCCAGAGTGCCTCAAGTGAATTCGGAACGTGACACAAAGCAGGCGTTGCCGGTGGAGCTCTGACACCTCGAGGAGGACTGTGTCCGCGGTGATAGCACGCCTCACAGGGACACACTGCAGCTGTGCTTGCTGGGTGCCACTTACTTTCAGTGCTCTGCATATATTGTCTAGCTTAATTCCTGAAACAGCCCAATAGTGAGGGTGATATTATTATGTTTGTCTTATAAAGCAAGCACAGGAAAAAGAGAGAAATTAGGTAACTTGTCTGAGTTAAAAAGCAGAGAAGAGTGGAACGTGGACCAGGCTGTGTAACCTGGAAACCACGTCCCTACATGACGGCTGCCAGCAGGCCCCCAAGCACAGTTTGCTACAGGGAATGTCCCTCCAGATACAACACACATGCCCAATCTTCAGGGCTTTCTCTTTGTTTCTGTTTTCTCCCTAGTATTAGTTGGTGACAGCAAGCAAGCACACTTTCACTAGTTTGTAAAAGTAGATTAAAAAAAAACAACAACCAAGCTTCAAACACAAAACACAGCCTACAGTAAAGCCACAGAGCTCTCAGGAACCCTGAAGGCACCCTAAGCACAGCTTTCGGTTTGTGGCTCGAGAGGCTGAAGGATCAGGCCAGGTTGGCACTGAAGGCCTGGGGTGCCGAGTGACAGTGGGACTCGGTTTGTGCCAGCTTCCTCAGCAGCCCGCACAGGCTGAAGCCACGTTCTCACAGCGCACAGCCACTCCTCTCAGAGAATGGGGTTCACCCCTCCTGCACATCCTCACTCTTCCTTCCCCTCTGTCTGGGCTCGCTCCTTCCTGTTAGCAGCGTCAGCGAATCCGCCCTCAGACAGCCTCTGCACTACACAGTGTTGTTTTCTGAGGCAACACTCTAAATGTCCTCCTGCTTGGAGAGCTGCTCCAAATCTTCCAAAAGTGAACACTGAAGGGAATCGCTCTCTGTGTTTGCTCTGTACGTCCTGGAGTCTACGGGCTAGTCTCATGTTCTGTCCATTCACTTTGCAGGCAAGGCAGTACTTCCAGATCATGACTTTTTGGTGGAACAAAAGATTTATATTTAATATTGCCATGGTAAACTGGATAATGCTCCCCATTATCAAGATAGCTACAGCCTGTCATAACTCCAGAAATTTGCAAATATGTTATTTTATACAGCAGAAGGCACATTATGGGTTTGATGAAAGATTTTTTTGTACAGAGAGATTATGCTTGATTATCTGGTTGGGCTCAACTTAACTACAAGGGTCTCAAAAGAGAGAAGAAACTGAGGTATAGAAAAGCAGAGGCTGACCACGGAGCTGCAGGTCATTCGAGCTGCAGGTCATTCGTGCTGCACTTCTAAAGACAGGAGAAGCCACAAACCAAGGGAGACATCTCTGACTACGAAAGACTGAACGACAAAGAAGTGGGCTGCCAGTGCTAGAGAGATAGTTCAGTGGCCTAAGTGCCTGCCTGGCATACGCAAGGTCCCAAGTTCGATCCCCGGTACTGCCTGCCATGCAGGCCTGGAACACTGGGTGCACCATGAGTCCCAGAAGTTGGGTGTGGTGGCACAGGCCTGTAATCCCAGTGCCAGAGAGGTAAGATGGGAGGATCACTATGACTCTGAGCTGCGCAGTGAGACCCTGTATCAAATAAACAAACAAATAAATAAATGTTTTCAAAAATTAAAAAAAAAATGGATTGCCATTGGTGCTTCCAGGAGAAACACATCCTTACTGACTCCCAATTTTAGAGCTCTGGGTTCCAGAAGCTTTAGCATAGCAAGTGTGTGCCACCTTGTTATAGGCAATTAAGTTAGATAAAATATTAGGTGGGCAGCCAGGGCCGGGCCCTCCAAGGAGCCAGTGCAGCAGACAGATAACCTGGCAGCTGTGCAGACAGGCACCTTCATGTGGGCCCGCCCTCAAGACAAGAGATCAATGAATGCACCCACAGATGCCTGATATTCTAAATAGGTATCAACACCTTGACAAGCCAGGAGGTCACTAGCCCAACCCCCAACAGCAGAAGCCCTGTTCTGTTCAGGCCCACTTGCTCTGTGACTGGCTTCCCCATTTGATCCTGATTTAATCCACTTGTAGTGGATTATGCTTGTAGTCTCACCGGTTGTCCCACCTGAGGCCCACCTTGCAGTTTCCTGGTTTTCCCACTTTGGATTCACCTTTTGGTTTTGCTTTATAAAAATCCCCAGAAAAGGCAGGGTCCTTTGCAACCTACTCGGATCCTTCTGTCTCTTTCTCGGACAGAAGCTTTCTTTCCTCCTTTAAATATATTCTGCTCTTAACATCTATTGTTCCTAAAATTTATTCTCCAGTGTTAGAGAACATGAACTCATACTGGACATCTAGACAGTTGAGAGTCCCCCCCCATATCAACTTTACATCACAAACTTTGTTACTCGCACTTGTTATGGTGGCAATGGGGGTCTAACTTGGTCATCCCAGTGCAGACCCTCATGCCTCTCAAAGCTAGCGCTCTGCCTTCAGCCTGTCCTCCATGCCCTTCCCACTGGGTTCAGTGGTCACCCATCCATTCTACTCTCTGATTAACTTCGGAGGAGCCCCAGCCACGCACTGGGCACTGTGCTGCTGTGACAGGCGACCTGTCCATCCTGTGCTGCTAGCTACAGCATTCCTAGAGTCTTGTGTGTGACCCAGTAGATGCAAGTTAAGCTTATTTTAACTCACCCCACAGCGTTCCAGATGGGGACCTAAAATCCAGCTGATCAGAAACCTCACCCACTGCCTACCACCTCCCTGCTCCCTGGGCATGGACAGACAACCAATTTGTAAGCCTGCCTTCTTTGAGGACAGCCACCTGTTACTCTCAGCACCCAGTGATGGCCACTGACACCACCCTCGAGTGCCTGCAGCCAGTGAGGCACACTCCAGGGCACAGCAGCACAGGGCACTCTTCTAGGCCACCTGTCACCTGCCATCCCTGGCTGGGGCTTCAGTATTAAGCTGGCCTTCCCAGCCCTCTTTAACGTGGGAGCCTGTGAGTGCATGTGTCCCCTTCACCGTGTCCCAGCTTTGTCTCTCCTCTACCCTCATTACATGTTGGGCCTAGGACAGTGCCTGCCACGCAGCTGCCCTGCAGCCTGCATCTGTGGAGCGGAAGCCCAGCCCCAGCGGGTGCTGCTCAGGTGCCAGGACCTCGGTGCAGCCCATACTCAGTCCTTCCTGGCAGCTTTCAGAGTTGTAAGGTGTTCTGAGTTTTAAACCGACACTACCGAAGCATAACGCACACATGGTGAAACCCATTCATGTTCAGGGCATCTTGGCAACACTGAGGCTGCACGCCATGACTCACAACGGAGAACATCCCCGCAGCTCGGGAGTCTCCTCATGCCTGCCCGCAGCCCGCCACTGCCCAGGCTCTGCTCCGCAGCAACCCCTACCCGGCTTTCTCCTTACTACAGCTTCACCTTGGCCATCACTGCTATACCCTCCATGTAAGTGGGTCACACAGTGCAGCCTTCCACACCTGCCTATTTCTCGTGCTTCTGAAGTGTGCTGTTCGGCCGCCTTGGTCTCGCCTGCGCCATCGGATTCAGTGTGTTCATGATATTTGTCCTGGTCGTGTTCCGCTGCAGCACGTGTGCGTTTTTGAGAAGATGTGGCTCCTAAGTGGCAGCTTTTCCCGTGTGTCTAACCACCAGGGGCCCTGCAGCGTGGACTCCAACCTCGCCTGACTGACGGCGCCGCTTCTCCCTGCTTGCATGGTGGTCCCAGGGCAGAGCCTGTAGGTCACCTTGCCCCACCCCCTCTTGGATACATTGGCTGCGGATTCCATTCCAGGAAAAGGAAGAGGGCAGACAAACCCTGGCACAGACCTCTTTCTCCCAGGTCTGAAGACCTTGCAGCAGACAGCAGCTCCTTGGGAGCTCTTGGAGGATGGCGTCTGCTTGCTTTCATCCCCACTGTCCTGCCCAGGCTGCTGTCCCTACCTCATGGCCACACAGAGTTCCCTGTGGTTCGGAGACTCTGTCCATCCTGCCCAAGTACCCTCAGATGGAAAGCTGCTTGGCCCACGCTCAGCCCTGCAGTACACAGACGTGTCCACTGTGGCGACCACGAGTCCTACAGACCACGGATGAGTACTGAGCCCTTCTGTCTTAGGCTCGTGTTTAGAAAATCCACCTTTTGTGGCTATTCATTGCTTAGTGGGTAACCTACTTGTAACCTGTGGTTTATATCTGTTCTTTAAGACAAGTATTACAGACAAAATTTAAAAAATTCAATTAATCTCCATTTTGCTAATCTTGAAATTACAGTTCCATTAAGCCACTTATGTGTAACACAGACTGAACTTCAGAAGTGGATGAAATCCGTGTTTGTCATGATATGGACAAATATTCTTCACAAGCCTGTCCACCTGCCACTTGAACAGGGTGCAGAACGTGAGTTAGTATTTAACACTTTTAGTTACCTGGTGTTCTTGGTAACCTTTCATTCTGTGTAAGTGGTCTCAGATAGAAAATTTCAAGTCCATCAGAAGCTGCCCATTGTTCTGAGGATGTCTGAAGACAGAGAAGGTATCTGGAAGGGAGGAAGCTGTTTCTTGAGGCAGCTCTGTAAGGATACAAAGCATTTTCAAGTATATTTCTACAGTGTAGGGATAACTTGAGGAAAAGTTAAATTACACCTAATATACTTGGTTTTCCAAGCGGAGAAGTGTGAAATGAATACTATGTAGAAAGTCTCTCAGAAATGTACTTGAAGTAAATAGGTTTTAGTTTACTGGAAAACCCATTTACTTATGAATTTTATTATGTGATGAGGCTGGACAAATGAGGTATTAGTGATCCTTCTCTAGAGTGAGGGATTTTCTTCGTGACAGATCTGTGCCCAGCAGTATAAATTTTAGTCATGTAAACTTCCTCTAAGAACACACTTGCAGGACTCTCCTCAGGCGGCAAGCACACTTCCCCTTCGCTGCCAGTTACATTGGCGCTGGAGTCTGCAGACGTGCTGCACTGAGAGTGAGTCTGAGGTCCTACTGGGTCAGACTTGACCTGAACCTGGGAGGTGGGCACAGCACGTGAGCAATGTGCGTGGTGCACATCATGGTGCCACGCCTGGTAATGGAAAACAGTCCCACGTGGCCACCAGTCCTACCTGGCCCTGGCCACCAGAGCCTGAATAACTTCCTCTCTGTTGGTGTTGGGAAGCGTGGCCTGCAGTTACAACCAGTGGAGCCTTTCAGAATCGTTTGTTCAAGACCTCAAACGTCGGCTTCAAAACTGTGAACTGGATTGTGTTTCTCTCAAATCAGGGACGGATCATTTCCATAGAGAGAGCTTTCATTTAAGTCAAATTGCTATGTCAGATACCATGATGAGCAGAATACAAAGTCCTTGTGGTTGCCAAGACAACAGCCAATATAAAACGTGAGGGGAGGAATACCAGAAATTCACACGCAGGAAGTCTGGGTTGCCACTAGCGGTCAATCCTATCGAAACTACCCTGGTCTTATTTACCTCTGATGTATGGCATCCACAACCTATGCTTAATCTGGCCTTCAGAACTCCAGCATCAGTTCCTGTTGTCTGGCCAGGTTGAGGGTCCCTATGTCCATCCCAAATCTCTCTGTTTAATAATTCAACTGCCATATCACTTCATGATTCCAGACACCTTCTTTGAAACCTATTTTCTATCACCCTTCCTCAAATATCAAATGTCCTTAGTTTCTTCCCCACATTCCCATGTTCCTTTCTGGGAAAAATAATCCCTACTTTCTATATTCCCCAGCTTCACGCCTGCACCAGCACCCACCTCTGCTCTCTGCTTGTTCTCTCTACATTTTCTTGTCTGCTCCTTTGCCTCCCTTGGGATCCAGTCTATCTAACACTGTGGCTTCCCTGTGCCTCTCACCTGCCTCCATATCTCTGCACACAAGACAGCTGCAAGGCCTGGGTGCCCACACGCCCTCCCTACCATGCACCACCCACCCCAGCCCCCCCACAGGGCCTCTCCACTCGGGTCTGTGGGGGTCTCCATTCCTCAGACTTCTCCTGCTGCTCTCCCTCTCGCCCTCCTGAAACTTCTGAGGCCCTGTCTTTGGGGTGTCAACAGCTTCTTTGCTGGGGATCTGGGTGCTCCTCCCCTGCAGTGGCTCAGGAACTGCCCACCTCTGGATTCCAAGAATTGCCCTCTCAATTTCAGGCTATAATCTGAACTCAATCTCAGAAGGAACTTTAAATACCTACTCATGTTCAAATGAGACCATTATGAGGAAAAACCAATACAAAAGTCAATGTACATTTAGAACGTGATGGAGGCACTGCCATAGGACCTTATCAGATGTTGGTGTTCAGCTGTGGGTGCAAACTGGGCCAGACATGCTGGCTTCTGTACCGTGACTGCCTGAAGTCTTACTTCCTGTGAGTCTGCTGGTGCCTTACACCTTATCATTTGTCCACAATCTCTTGCACCCCTCCGCTGTACTCATGGTTCCCTACAGTTCAGACACAGCAAGAAGAGGGCAGGGCTCAGCCGCAGACCTGCAAGCCAGGGAAGGCTGAAAATGAGCGGCTACTGCTGGGCTTTGGAGGAAGCACAGCCTGACTGAAGACGCACCTCAGCAACCGTGCGATGGTGCATTCCTGCTCTTATGGCACCTGCAGCATGGCACTTCGTTACGGCAGCCCAGGAAACCGCACTCTTGCCTGGATCTCTGGAGGCAGAGCATCACCCAGGGGCTTCACACGCTGCTGTTACATGTTCTCCTGGGATGCGGACCCTCCCGAGGCTATACGGGCCCCGGCTTCTCATGAATACCATAAGCACACTGCTGGGCAGGGGCTCAGGTCTCAACTACTTGGGCCCTCAAGCCTTTAACTACCAGTGCCTCATTTTTAAGGTGAACAAGCAGGGAACTGGGAAGGAACCAGGTACTTACAGATGCAAATGGGCCTGCTACTCGGCAAGCTACAATTCTTCCAGAGGGAGAAAGAATAAAAAGCAAACAGATGAGTGGTATAGGCCTAAAATATTCCTATGCTGCCTAGAAACCCTTTGCCTGCGCCCCTGCCTGGGCCACCTCTCTACCTGTGACCATAGCATGTCAGCTCCTGCCCAGCAAGCAAGTGGAGGAAGCTAACATCTGAGTAGCTACTGGTCTACCATTTTTTTTTATAAGGTTGCCACTACTTTCAGCAGTGTGTAGGAGAGCTGACCCTGGGATTCTGGCACAGTCATCCCCACCAGTGACTCGTTCATACAGGTAGGTACCTGGGGCGGGTGTTGCACTGAGCCGACTTGGTGTGCTACATTCGTCCTCAGCTTTTTTTTTTTTTTTTTTTTTTTTTTTGTCTTTTTGAGACAGGGTCTCACTATGCAGTTCAGGCTGGCCTTAAGCTCACTTTGTAGCTCAGGCTGGTCTCGAACTCACAGCAATCCTCCTGCCTCAGCCTCCCGAGTGCTGGGATTACAGGCATATGCCACCATGCCCGGCTTCGTCCTCAGCTTTTATTCCATCTTTTGATGCTCATAATTGGCCAGTTTTGGTTCAGGACATTAACAGAAACATCAACAATCCCACTTGGGATAATTTAATGTGTACATTTGGGTACCAGAGAAACAGGTAAGTTACCAGAAGTATAGCGATGAGTGAGGATGAAAGAAAGGGATAAAGCAGCATGGTGGCTCCAGGTTGTCCTTGGAAGTGGGGCAGGGGAGGGGTTGGTCCTGGAGAGGGGAGAAAGGCTTGGGACGTTACGTTGCTCATGCTCTCTGCCTGGATGGGTAGCAGGGAAAACACTCCATGAGGGCCTCAAAGGTGGAGGAGCTTTGCAAAAGGCCAGCTTCCAGTCACCAGGCGCACACACCAGAGCCCTGCGCAGAGCGCTTGTTGGTGAGCCGATGTGGTCCTCCGGGCACCGAAGCGAGAACAGCAGCGCTATTCTCCCACAGTAAGGTAAGGAAGCTACAGATTTGCAGTTTCCTCCACGTAACATACTAGGCAAGGCTGAACTTTGAAGGGTGGTCTTTCGGGGCTCAGACACCCAGGATTTTTGGCCTACTGGGACACCAGAGCACACAGTGAGGGCTTCTATCAAGAGACTAGTTTTTAACTCTTTTATAGATGTTTCCATGCAGTGTTTGTTGCCTTCCTATGTTGTGAAAACCTCCATCCATGTGGTTCTGTGGATAAGGGCAGTATGGCAAAAATTCAGCTGTTACCAACATTTAGATTCCCCCCATCCAAAAAAAAAAAAGATTAATTTACTCCTGCTATATGACGTGTGATAAAAATTCAGTGAATGTTTAGCATTAAAAATACTTATTGTAATGACACGTTGCTGTCCAGCCCTCTCAAAATACTCTCCCTTGGTTTGAGCAAACTTAGTCTACTATTTTTGCCACTTTCTGAAACACTTCTGGAAATCCTCCTTTGTGGGTGTCTTCAGCTGTATGCCATTCCTTTTCAATTTCCTCAACTGATGAAGAATTTACCTTTCACAGTTGTTTTGATTTTGGAGAAGAGCCAGAAGTTCCAAAGTTCCAGATCTGATGAGGAAGGTAGATGAGGACATGCTGCAATGCTTTATAAACCTGGTCTGGAGAGACCGCTCAGACGTCCAAGTGCCTGCTTGGCAAGTGCAGGGACCCACTCTGATCCCCGGTAGCACATGCCATGCTGGCCTTGCCCTGGGTGTGCCACAGACCAGGTGTGGTGGTGCATGCCTATAATCCCAGCCCTGGGGAGGCTAAAATCCAGGAGGATCACTACGAGCCCAGGCTGTGTAGTGAGACCCTGTACCAAATATAAGCAATCAAAAAATAATTATAAGCCTATCTTTTCATCGGATGGCACTTGGTACAAGCACTTACCATATTTTAATCACACCTCATAAAGACACTCATGCAAGAGGCCTTCTGGAACCACTAACAAAAGCAGCGAGAGCAATAGCAGACGTGTGTGGAAGCAAAGGACAGTGACGTTATTTTTCACTGTATTTTTTGATGACTCTTTGCATACATTTTTGTGCCAATATGCTTTTGTGCATGTTCTGTTCTCTTGAATCCTCAGCCCTCACCTTCCACAACAACAAACAGTAGCATCGCTGTTTCTTGCCCAGCATGACTCCATCAGTACCATGGATGGCTCCTGAGAAATGTAGCTGAAGGACCTGACAGTGACCTCTGGGTTGCTAAAGAAAAAATCAGAATTAATTGTAAAATCATTGTGTTTAGGCCTAGGGTTCTTTTAAGTGCTTTAAAAACAGAAATCAGATGCCATGTTTGATCAGTTCAGGTCAACATTTCCTCTAACAAGCCTGGTGTGGTTCAGACCTAGCGGTCACCTTACAGAAATTACTGCAGAAGATTAGAGGCACTTCTTAATCCTCCTGTTGAACACCCCATGTATGAATCTATTATCTGTTCCTTCATCGTTTCTTCCTTGGACCCACATGTACTAACAGTTCCATGAAGTGATTTGGTGAAGGAAGTCTAAATAGAGTCCAATAAGAATTTCCCACCTTTTCATTTGTTTGCAAAACTTCAATCATGAGACAGCTCCTTAATTTTTCTCCAAGGCGATACTTGATTACAAAGCCATCAAAAATGAAGAGAGAGAGAGAGTCCCTGTAACCATGTTCCACAGCTGTTGTTAGCTTGGACACGCCTGCCTCCTGGTTGTAGGAAGCATAGCAGTGTGTCTGTGTTTGGACTCTGGAAAACGTGCGACTATGTCAAACCTTGCTAAGAGCTTCAGATCCCCTCACCCAGACTTCCTTATGTGCATCTTGCGCAGCCCACCATGGGGCTCACACTCAGCAGTCTCTGTCTCTGGCAAAGTCCTTTCCAGCTGAGCCCTACACACTCTCCACAGCACTGTTCACACCCCTCGACCCTCTCTGTGGCCCTGTGTTGATCTCTAGGCCAGCACTGTCTCACAGAAGCAGAATGGGATCCACCACAGCACTGGGAACTTCTGAGGTCACAGGTAAAGAGCAACAAGAAATAGGAAAAGCCAATTCTCATAATAGATTTTACTTGACCCAATACAGTCATATGCAGTTTCAACATGGGAGCTGCAAGGCAAGGACAGAGCTCTGCCGGCAGCCCCAGGAGCCAGGATAGGCAAAGCAGCCTTTTTCAGGGTCTTCAGCCAGGCGGCATGCCACAACCTTGGCTTCAGACTTCTAGCCCTTAACTTTCTGTCATTTCATGTCACTCACTGGGAGTTCTCAAAGCCTTGGAAAACCAGCGCACCTGCATTGCCGACTTGGAAGGTGCATCTTCTTCCTAGAATGCTGCTGACATCACAGGCCCTTGCTCTTGCCAGCACCTGAGTTGCTCACCCACGAGGAAGCCAGTGGGCCGCTTTCTGCAGGACAGCGAGAGGCTCCCTCAGAGGTGGGCTTAGCAAACATGGTCCTGCGTAAGGTGGCAAGTGCGTTTTCCAACGACTGCTGGAAAATGTCACTGCTGTCCACAGAGCAGTTTAGTGGCTCATGCTGCTCAGGAGCAATCTAGAGGAGCAGTGGAAGACTCTGAGAGGGAGGACCACAGCCTCACTGGACAGGGGCGAGGGGGACATTAGCTGGCTTGCATGCACAGGCACCTGGGTCCTCACTGAGGGATCAGGCTTCAGAGCCAAGCACAAGTAAGGAGGACTCCCAGCATTGCAGCCCACTAGTTCGGCTGTCAGTTAACTCTCAGGAAATCACTGTATCGGTCTGTAAAGTTAAGCTACTGTGAGTTGATATATGTAAACAGCATGCAGTAAGCAAATAGTTTAGAATCTAATGCTCCCCTCCTGAAACCTTTGAATGATACATTTTATTAATTCTGATTATTTCTAAGTAAGGAAGAAGGCCTTGTCTTTATTTCCTCAAATATAAGAAAAAAAAAAGGGTACAGTTTACAGCGGTAAAGACCAGGGCTAGCTCTCTTTAATGTCTGCAGAAAAGAAAAATGATATTCTACTGTTTTTGAACCTACAACATTTCCAGTTTTCAGAGCAGTTTAAACATTTGTCATTAGAAAGGGAATGTAAATGAATTAGAGCCCATACTGTATACATTATTTTATTTCCAGCAATTTGTGAGAACAACATGTACCCAAAACACAACAGCACTTTCGCCTTTCCCTCAGATGTTTCTCCCTCTCTAAAAGGCTACCAAGGCCACTGGGTTCGCTCACTGTGAGACACCTTGTCCTCTTCCCCGAGGTTATTGTCCTGCGTGTTTGTCATCGTGGTGGACGGCTCCCTGCGCGGGACTCTGTTCTTTGTCCAGGACATTTTATCTTTTCTGACGCACATGGTGTCCACTATGCCAGGCGCTATTTATGTGCACGTTCGCAGAGCTCTATAGATAGTAATTCTCATTCTTTTCTTGAAATATTTAAGGTAAAACACTTAGTACAGATGAATAAAGATCGAAGACATTACGTAATTGGGTCTGTTCTGCTGACACACTAATAAATCTGGATGCCACTATTACAAGCAAATCAGTTTCTTTGCCATGTAAAAACATAACAGATTTAGGAAATAAAATCTTGAATTGAGAATCATAATGAAAAAAAGAAACTGGTGAAATACCAACGGAGATCTTGCAAAGCCACTCCTTCCCTGCTTACTGTTCCTTGTTTCAAGTGTCCTGAACTAAAAATCTCAAAAAGGAATAAACAGCAGTTTACGCCCAGCACTCTCCTGCTCAGGCCGGCTCTGCGCCCACCCTGCCCATCGTGGTAATGTGTTCAGCCGCTAGGGCGGTGCCACACGTCCCTTCCCACTCCAGTCCGGCGGCCCTGGATCCCGGTGTCTCCTCTGTGCCTCGCCTTCTGCTTCCCTCTGCTCCCGCGCTAGCTCCCTGGCCAGTGTCCCCTGAGGCCCATCAGAGCCTCTTCGAGTCTTCTGCTGCGTCACCACTCCACAGCGGCGAACTGTCCTGTCCTTCTGCGCTCGGGTGAACCCCGGGCCAGGCCCAGGACCCCGCAAGCCTGGGGAGGGGCCTTGTCCTGGGAGGGGGCTGCAACTCCCCCAGCACAGCCCGAGTTCTGATAGCGCTGGCTCTGGAGCCTCCGGGGGCCTGGCCTTCCCTACTGCCCCTTCAGGACTCCCTTTTAAAAGTGACTTTATTTATTCTATGCTTGCATGTCTCAAGTTGTATCTTAGTGATGTAATTTACATGGCTGTCGCGCTGCTCACACTGCAGCTCTGAGGCACGCTTTCTGGCCCAGGTCACCTGAGGGTAGTGCAAACCCTCTGTTAACTGCTCCAGATGAAACTCCCAGCTTGTAGGACGGCCCTGATAAAAACTGTTCATCCACCCCCAGTGCCAAGCCCTCCAGCTAATGAGCCTAAAGTAGCCAGATTGCATGGGGCTCTTCTGTGATCATGGGAGGCGATGGACTGCTCCCAGGGAATCTGAAGAAAAAAAGAAATGCATCTCCCTCTCAAGAGTGTTCCCAAACAACGGCATTTACTAACTGTAGCCTCTCATAATTTTCTGTCGAATGGATGGGGAAAACAGCACTTCAAAGTCAGATGCTTTGAAAAGAACTGGCTGTCCTGTGCCTCCCACGAGCCACGACCTTTTCCGGGTGGCCAATGTCTTGCACAATGAGGGCATCTTCTCCCCCACGCGTACCTTTTGTATGGCATAAAATGTTTTTAAAGGGTTTTTCAGTAAGCACTTGGTAAGTAGCATAAAGAGTAAGAAAAATCAAGTCAAACAAGATGAAGAAACTCTTAATTAATGTAGATTTTTTACTACTTGGGATCCTATTCTAATTAAACAAATAAAGTTAAAAAAAACCGGTAAAGTTTTGGTCAATATTAAATTATTTATTAAGAAGGACAAATTTGTCCTTGAAAAGAAATTGTTTATTTAACAGTTAATTTCTTATCCCAAGATATTTATTTAAAATATTTTTAGCAATAAAAAACTTCATTAGAATATTTCAGGTTAAAATGAATAGTCAATTTTAGATATTGAAAATAAGTATTTTGTCACATATCTTTAAAAATCTGTATCAATACATTCAAATATCTAAATTAATATTGTAGAGGGCCAGCCAAACAGCTCAGTAGATTAAAGTGCCTGTTTAAGCAGACAAAGTGGGCTGTGCCAGCCCTGTCCCCAGGGCACGCTGAGACAGTGATTGAGACTGGGCATGGTGGCACATGCCTGTAATCCCACCTCTTAGGAGGCTGAACACAAGAGTCATTACAAGAGTCTGATCTACATAGTGAGACCTTGTAGACTTTGTCCTAAATATAAAATAAATTAATAAATAAATTAACTAATATTGTATACAATACACTATTGTATGTTAAATATAATAAATGCTCTATATAAGATATATTATAAATTTATGTATCTATCTATACTGATCTTAGTTAAATGCCAATATATACAGCTTATGTACTTATGTATACAAATTCATACATGTAAATAATTATGGAAGCACAAATACACACACACACACACACACACACACACACACACACAGAGATCAACCAGTGAGCAATGGCAGACCCAGCCTGGGCAGGTAGCTCTGCAGGGGGCTGTGCAGGAAGGCATGTATAGCTGTATAGCGGGCTGTGTAGGCAGCTGGCCATGCAGGTGGCCGTGTAGGTGGGCTGTACAGGCAGCTGGCCATGTAGGGGGCTGTGCAGGAGACTGTGCAGGTGTCCGTGTATAGCCATGTAGGGAGCTGTGCAGGTGGCTGTGTGCAGCCATGTAGGGGGCTGTGCAGGCGGCTGTGTGCAGCTGTGTAGGGGGCTGTGCAGGTGGCTATGGCTATGCAGGGGCTATGCAGGCGGCTGTGTGCAGCCGTGTAGGGGGCTGTGCAGGTGGCCATGCAGGGGCTGTG
>PVKA01047888.1:0-14049 GCA_004027165.1 Ctenomys sociabilis
AGTTGCAATGTATTAATTTATCGAATTTGTCTTGTTAAGGTGTTTTAAAACTGTCTGATTGATATTTGTACTTCAATAAAATAAAAAATAAATTAAAAAAAGCAAAGTGGCTTGAAATCCACTTTGCATACAAATATAATAGCTACCGTTGCTTTGTTCTGAGTTCCTGTCACATGAGTGTTTTCCATTCATTAACTTCTACTCTATGAATTTCTTTTTGAATTAAATGTATGTTTTCATATGAAAAAAAATCAGTGAAAGCCTTTATTTTATCTTCTTTGCAGCCCAGTAATACTCCATTGTGTTAAAATACCACATCTTTTATATCCATACCTCAGTTGATGGGCATTTGGGTTGTTTCCAAGATTTACCTATGACAAATTACACTGTTATTAACATGGTACACATATACCTCTGGTAATACCGCTTTACAATATGATTTTTGCCAACTAAATATAGTTACTATTTATGGAGGAAACTTTTATGTGTATCTTATTCCTCACAAAACACTATGAATTTGCTGTTACTGTTATTCCTGTTAATAGGTAGAGAAGCAACCATTTCATATACACAAACAGAAACAAAGATTTGAGTCCCTTACGTCTGATTTCAAAGCTACTTATCTTGAGTATACACTACAATATTTATTATAACTTTAGATGTCAGTTATTACAGCATACTAACTAGTAGCCCCTCATTGGTTCTAGTCAAAGTATTTTATTGCAATATTGTATCCCCTTCCCCACTTCTTCTATGTCTTATAAATTCTGTAAGTCTTTGCTTATGAGTAGCTTTCCTCATTAATCTGCTTATAGTCTATTTCATAGTGACATTATTACCTCAGCTTATTACTGGCCTCACTTCAACATATATACAGTTATCCTCTCTGAGAGCCATATGCTATCATACATCTACTCACAAACCAGATTAAAGTTCTTTCAGGCTGAGGACTAGGGCTGAACCATGAGGCTAAGTGCCTCCTGAAATAGTGTCATCAGTCTTTGTTGTTTTAACTATCCATTCCCTATAGAAAGGAAAATACTGAAGATAATGAAAAGATCCACAACTTTAAAATGCATGTATATTCTTTCCTAGTGGTTTGATATCAGTGGTGTTATGGGGACCTATGTGTGTTTCATTTAATTTTTGGTGCTTTTGTTTTGAATTTTATGCACTTGGTACTGGCTTTTGCCACACAGCTCGGACTCATAATGATCCTCCTGTTTCAGCTTCTCCACTACTGGGATTACACGTGTGTGTCACCATGTTGCCCCTGCACTTGCCAGGCAGGTGCTTAAGCTGCTGAGACATCTCTGTAGCCCAAGGCAATAATCCTTCAAGTCTCAGTTCTCTCATGGGTACATGATTATCTCTATAACACGTTTTGATATCAAGGATTTATTTGGATCTCAAAGACAACTTTTAGAGAATTGGATTTAAATTGCATTCTAATTATTATATGTTATATAATGTATGTAACTGACATACAGAACTATGTGTGGTTGATTGTTTGCATTTATGAAATGTCATGGATGCAAAAGTATTTCTTTCCAATATGAGGGCAAAAATGGTAAGCAATATTTTCTTGAAATCTTAGTCCCATTTAACTTTATTTCTCCCAGCTAATTCTAAAAATCCCATGAGAACCACAAGCCCCTTCACAGCTTTGGGGACAGCCCTACCACCCATTGCCCCATGACAATGTAAGTTTTCTAAGGCAGTTAAATCACTGCAAGTAATGGGTCAGTAAGCAACAAACAATCTCC
The DNA here is from genome assembly GCA_004027165.1 of Ctenomys sociabilis. NCBI lineage: Eukaryota > Metazoa > Chordata > Mammalia > Rodentia > Ctenomyidae > Ctenomys > Ctenomys sociabilis. The sequence goes on from PVKA01047888.1 coordinate 1,767, forward strand.
CACCACAACTGTAGAAACACACTTCTAAGGTTTTCAGGGGTCACAAGAATCTTTCTTTGTTCAGACATCTTCCTGTTCCTCTTCATTCAGTGTTGCTGTTCATACAACTTGCTAGTTCCCAGGATGAGGTTCTAACCGGTCCCAGGAGATTTGTTGAAGTATAAGCTGATAACACTTGAAACTAGCAAATTAATTTTCTAATATTCCTACTTCATCTCCCTTTTATTGCACCTGCAATTTGTCTTATAGTTTCCCTCACCATCACCAGCTATAAATACATATTTCATTCAATACCTTCCCATATCAGGGAAGGCTGTAGTTGAAAGGAGGTTACTTTATCAGTGCTAGAAACATTGTTTTAGAAACAGTTGTCAAAGAAATAATCAAGAAGGATTATTCCAAAGAAATAATCAACAAGCAAAGATCACTCTGCTTCACCTCTGATATTCCCTTAGTAATTTGTAATCAGGGCAACAAAACAATCTTCAAGTAGTAAACACTTAATAGATGTAATTTGCTATTACCCTGCCAAGGAAGATGTTTTTCTTTTCCCCTGCCTCAGTTTTATTTGTACAAAAAGCACAGGAGGGCACCAGCCCCCTACAGATGGCACCCCAGGAGTCACACAAGTCCTTTTGTTTTTCACAACAGCAGATAAAAGGCTTTTACTGCGAGCCTTCATAGGGGCCTGGGCACCTGTGGGAGCCTGAGCTGGAGCAGAATTTGGAGGCTGGGCTTGGCTGGAGCCTAGGCCTTGGCCAGAAAAGCCTGCAACTCTTGGCAATGTGGGCACTGATGTGCTGCCCAAGCTTGGGAAGGGCAATATAGGCAAGTTAAGTGAGCCAGCATTTTACCCTTTGAGCCCTTGGGCTTGACCTCCTTGAATTTGAGGAGGGCCTCAATAGCCTCAACATGTGCACTCATGGCCTTCGCACTGATTTCCCACATCCTTTTTGTTGAAGCACTTTTTGTTGTACTTCTTGGGAAACTCATATTCCTCAGGCACTTGCGTAATTCATTGTGGAACACTAATTTTCATTCTTGTAAGTCATGTTAATTGTCATTCCCCTTTACCTCAGTTGTATCCTAAGATTTCTGTCTTTCTTACCTTTGATTTTTTCTGTATAGAGTTCTAATTACTCAGAAGAGCGAAGAAACAAGAGCACACTTTTTTGAGGCTCTGTAATTTGTTATTCAATATTTTCTCACATGAAGTTCAAATATCAACTCAGTCAAAAATACTAACATCCCTCTTTGGGGGGAATTTAAATTTTTAATTTTATTTTTTGTATGAACACATGTTTGTAGTACACAATGATTACACTTATTTTGGGGAGTTGGTGCATGAGCATAGTATATCTTAATTCTTTTTTTTAATCCCCTATTCCACTTATTCCCTGCTTCTTCCAATTCTTAGTATGTTCCTCCTTTGTAAAAACTCTACTTTCATCAATTTGTCACTTCTAATCTTTCTTTTTTATCCTATCCTCTCTTTTCCTTCTGTCCTGTCTCTTTCCATATCTTATTCTCCTATACATTTGAAAAAGATCTCCTTATTTCCTGTTTATCTATCTTGTAGTAATTAGCTAAACTTCTAATATATCATATCATATAGGATGCATAATATTGTACATTTAGTTTATCATATAAGAAAATCTATGTTAGTTTATGAATAAGATATCTACTTCTATGAAAGCAAAGTAGACCAAAGATTTAAACCTAAGATTTGGACCTAGACCAGGACACAGCTGTCCCTGCATTTTGTCATGTCAACTAACCTAGAGTATCCTACCTTTCCAAACTTTCTGATTGAGAAAGAACCAGAAAATATCTTCACTATGAATCTTTCTTGATCACAGTGTTTCTAAAACTAAAATGTTTGCAGGTAATCAATATCTTTTAATGTTTTCAATTAAATTATTCATCTCAATTATAGACTCATATGCAGTTGTAAAAATACCATACAGAGAGACTTTCAGTTTCTTTTACACCCTTTTCACTAATGGTAATATTTTAGAACACAAAAGCATCATAGCGATGCTGACTTCCATAATGTTGAAAAATCAAGCACTTCTGTCTCCACAGGTGATGCTGGTGTTATCTTTGCACAGTATGGACATATCTTCCAGCCTCCACCAACTTTATAATACCTACCAACAATAATCTCTTCTAAATTTCCATAAGTTTTTAACTTAATGAATCTCCTGTGAATGCAATCACAGTGTATGAAATTTATAAAACAGTCTTTTTATTTATTTATTTTTTGCAGAGCTGGGGATTGAACTCAGAGCCTTGCACTTGCCAGGCAACTGCTTATTCTGCTGATCTATCTCCCTGGCCCCCTAGGCTGACTTTTTTAAAGTTAGGCATAACTCTCTGAAGAGTCAATCAAGTTGTGCACATTTCAAGAGTGTATTTATTTTTCTCTAGAACTGTGTAGTGTTTTATGGTATGATTGACCACAATTTGTTTCAGCATTCACACAGACAGCCAACTCAATTGTTTTAAGTTTTAGGCTATTTCAAATAACATCATCACGAGCATCCATGTGCAGGTATTCAAGTGAATGCCAGATTTTCTCGGGCATGAACACCCTTTATGGGTTATACAGGGGCTGCTTGTTTCATTTTGGGAAAACCATCATACAGTTTTCCAGAGTTACTGTCCTGTTGAACATTCACGTGGTTCAGTTTTTCTTCCTCTTCACCAACATTTGGTGCTGTGTTCATACTCTTTTCAATTTTAATCATTTTGATAGGTATTAATAATTTCTTATTATGGTAGTTATTTGTTATTTGTCTAATGACATTAAGAATATGGAGCTATTTTATGGCCTTATTTTGAACTTGCAGTGTTGAATTTATTCAGCAAACATGTTTCTTTAGGCTTTGGCCTAAAATGATTTATTTTCTTCCATTGTTGAGTTGGGAGAGTTTTTTTTTTTTTTTTTTTTTTTTTTTTTTTTTATAAAGGGTACAAAATAGTAAAAAAACATTAGAAATGATACAAAATTTAAATAAGCAAAGTAACAGGAAGTCAACAATGGCTATGGAATGTATAATGTTATCTTCAAATTAGTTGTTTATGTTGCCAGATATGAACCTGCAAAATTGGTTTAAAATAAGTTGTAAGACCTTAGCGCCGTGCTCCGGAGCTCAGCGAGGCCAGGACGCCGCTTCCTCCCTCTCTGCACAGCAGGACTGTCTGCTCCCTCATGTGCTTCTCCTGCACCAATCAGAAGAGCAATTTCTACTGCTTGTGGCCCACAATCTGCTCGGACTCTGACAAATATTGTGTGACTTTTTCTACCCCTGGTGGCATCGGGAAAGTCGTGGATTTTGGCTACAGCCTGAACAAGGGATGCTCCCCTTCCTGCCTTGGCCCAAGTGTTAACATGGGCATTTTAAAAGTGGGCTCCACGTGCTGCTCGAACTCCCTATGTAACATCAGTGCTGCTGGAGGAGGGCCTCAGGCCAGTGCCCCACTGTTGAGCCTTGGGCTCCTGCTCAGCCTGCTGTCAGCCATGCTGTGGCTGGCTCCCTGACCTCCTTTGCTTGGTGCCCTGTGTTCACCCAGATGAGGAAAGATAATCCTGGCCCCCTCCAGACGCCAGGAGGCTATTGGAACATCCTACTCCTCCTCATGCCTGTTCCACCTCCTTAGCCCCAGGGCCCAGCTCACCCCCACCCCAATTCCAGCCACCTCATTTCTGGGATCAGCTGTGTTCCCAGAAGTCTTAGGGCTCTGAGGATGGAGCTTAGCCCCATAGACACACAGGAGGAACACCTAAACCCTGGGTCCTTTGGGCAGGCTGTTGTGGGGGGACACGGGAAGGGCAGGACAAGGTCAGGCCCCGTGGGGACACCCGAGAAAGCCCCTCACCCGGGCATGTCTGCGCACACAATGCACTAACTTCAGGGTTCTTTCATGGCTCCAGCTCCAGGCATCCACCCAGATTCAGCCAAGCCGGTCTGACCCGCAGCCCTCACAGGACTGCTGCTTTAGTGCCTCAAATAAATGATGTTCCCACCCTTAAAAAAAAAAATAATAATAATAAGTTGTAAGAAATGTAAAAGAAGAAAAAAAATTTAAAAAGCATTAACTTCTCCTTTCAAAAGATCAGCAGAATCAGAAGTACAGTTCTCCAAACTATCTTATATATATTCATGAATATATATTTTTCATGAATATAATTCATTTTTTTGTCTTTCTTTCATCCCAATGTTTGGAGAGTTTTTATACATCTTCATCTTAGTCCCTTGTCAAATATGTAGCTTCCACATACTTTCTCCAACTCTATGGCTTGCCTTTTTATCCTCCTAGCATGATCTTTTAGAAGGAAAAAGTTTTTACAGTACACTATATTATTTTCTCTTATATATGGGTATATGATATATATATATTATATCCATTAATTCTATGCAGTTTTGATAATTATGTCTATATAAGTTATGAGGCAATCAGATTACTTGACTCCTCCTAGTATTTTTCCCAAAATTGTTTCAGCTTTCATTTTTCCTCTATTTTTCCATACACATTTTTATCTCCCCTAACATTTCTGCTACTATATTTTTTCTTTCAATTTCTTTTCTCTTAAAAAGTTGGATATTTCTGATTCCAGGAATATTATGAAAACTACAGTAGTAGCTCCCCTTGCTTGGTTTTTCAGCAATTACCTTTTAACCAAGACATACATCTTTTACTTCTCCCAGGTCAATATTTCATAACTTTCTCCCAAAATCTATTCCATAGAGGCTTCTATCATTCTTCACATTTTGGTAATAGGTTCTGAACTGTACTCATTACTTCTCATCATGACAATTGTCCAATGAGATCTGCAAAGACACATCGCTAACCTGAAACATGTTCACAGTTCTCACACATCTGCGATGAATGATGGGTTGCAAAGGAGAGGAAACTCTCTCAGGCTTAGACAAATGATTAAATATATAATCTAATTCTACAGTGAGTAATTACTTTTCTCATTATGTTTTATTTTAAGGATGCAGGTATAAATAACTCCCTTTCTAAATACTATCAATGAATAATACACTGTGGTAGCTACTACAGTCATAGAAGGATATAAAAATCCTCCTTTAGGGTACTAAAAAGGGGAAAGAGTACCACAAGCACTATTTTAATATGTTAGCGATTCATGCTATTTAATCCTCACTATGAGGACCATAAATTTAGTTGTTCCCTGAAGTTACATTTTAAAATGCCGAAAACAAAGTATATTAGCTTCCACATAGTAGTAGATAAATGCATAGTGTTTGAACAAATGAATGCATCATATGAACCCAAGATTATCTGATTATAAATTCATGTAATTTTTTTTAACTCTATTGATTTAAATTTCTCAAACTCCACTATCTCTGCAAACTGGAAGATTCAGGGTATATATGAAGTGAGACACTAAACAAAGAATAACTTAGATACTATGAATTCTGAGAATTACTAATGTCCAGAAAATGGAAAATTTCTTCTAAAAAATCTTCATAAGGGAGATAAAGATGACTAACATCATAAAGATGAATGGCATATGATTAATGAAGAGGAAATAGCATAAACAGAGGGAGTAAGTGGGACTGTGTTGGGATTATAAACAGATCTGCCAGAAGCAGAGTATTGAAAATATTTAATGTAAATGGTACAAGAGTGAATTCAAAAAATAATTCAGCAAAACAAATTATTGAATCACTAATTTGCATTGTTCAACATGTTAACACCAATTGTGTGTAACTTTTTATACTGAATTATAGTTAAATATTTAGTTCTTTAGCTATATCAGCCATACTTCAGGTGTTAACAAGAATAAAATGTTTGTGGCTGTCATTGGGTAGAACAGGCATGAAATATTCCTAATATGGTAACATGTTCTAGGGTCTGGGAGATAGATCAGTAGAATAAATGCTTGCCTGGCAACTGCAGGGTCCTGAGTTCAATCCCTGGTACCAAAAAAAAAAAAAATGTTCTACTGAATATTGCTAATATGAAGGGCCTGAAAAACACAGATGTCAAAAAACAGAAGATCTTTAGATCTTCTAAGGGAAGTAACATGGATTTATAATCAGATAGTCTTGGATCCATATTTTGAAATATGATTAACTCATTTATTCAAATACTAATTTTTTTTTTGTATTTTAAGGGTCTATAGATTGTTCAGGGTCTCACTACTAGATCGGACTCATAGTGCTCTGCTGGTTAACAACCCTCAAGAGCTTGGATTACAGATGCACTCCACCATGCCCAGTTTTCAATTGCTGTCTTGGTGCACTCTGAGGGTGAGGGCCAGCACGGCAGGCCTAGGGATTGAATCCCTGGCCCCTGTGCCTGCTTGTGAGTGCTTTAATCCACTGAGCTGTTTGGCTAGCCCTCCAATACAAATCATTGATCTATTGTGAACAAATATAATTTGTTCTTGGCATTTTAAAGTGTGACTATACTGAGTAACTAAATTATGGGAGATTAAGGGCCTCACAGTGAGGATTAAATGAGATGAATCACTAAGAGGTATTAAAATAGTTCCCCATGGTACTCTTTCTCCTTTTTAGTACAGCATTTGAAGAGTTTAATGTCATAGATGTATGAGAGGGTTGACATCAAGACAAACATGAATCAGGAATCAATTTATTAGTGAATGTGTCTGCAATTCTTTGGCTTTTAAAGCCAAAGAAATGAGTGAAATAAATCAGATCCATAGGTGCAAATATCATATTGTTGCAGGCAGCCAAGTTAGATAAAAATATTTTTAAGCAGTTAGGCAAGGCCAGGCTCTCAAAAGAAATAATACAGGAAACAAGATGTCTGCAACTCTGAGAGGGATGGAGGCTTCTGCTGTGAACCAGACCTAAAGGCCAAACAAATGCTAAAAGAGTAACACCAGGGATTGATATTCTAAATAGGTAGCAATCTCCTAAAAAGACCCAAGTGAGTCACTAGCCCAACCCCCAAGAGGAAGAGACCCTGTCCCATATTCTTGCCCGCTTACTATGTGACTCGCTTCCCCATTTGGTCCTGGGCCTAATCAACTTTACCTGAGCAACAGTACTTGCAATCCCATTGGTTGACCATAGTTTTGTCCCACTCCCCCTCCACCTAAGCGAGACCCCTTAGACGTACATGGTTTTGCCCCATGAAAATCCTTAAAAGAGGCAGCTTCCGGGGCAACACGCTCCAGCCCCCCTTCTGTCCCTCTCTGACAGAAACTTTTCCATCCAATAAAGTTTTTTCCTCCACCTCCCTTTGTTCCTAAAATATATTCTTCAGTTTTAGAGAACATGAACTCATCAGGGTCAGGTTGTGAGTTTTACTTCCCTGTATCATTATTATCTTGCTAGTGTGAGAAGCTGAAAGAGTAAATAAAATCTGAAAGGTATGGTAGGTCCTATGAAAGGGAATCTATTCAATGGGGAGGAAAAACTGGGCTGAGACAAAGGACAAGTGAAAAAAGGGAAAAAGATATATTTAAGTATATATACAGGATAGTTTGAATAATTGTACTGCTGATTTCTTCTGGTCTTTTGAAAGGAGCAGTTAATGCTGAAGATTTTTTTCTTTTTATTCTTATTTCTCTTCTTTTAAATTTTGTATGACTTTTTGTTATTGTTTGTTTTGTTTTTTCTTTAACCAATCTTGCATATTTATATCTTATAATCTAATAACTCATTTGAAGATAATTTCATGGAATATAGCAAGCATACTTGAATTCCTATTATTTGATTAAATGAATTTTTTATCATTGCTAATGCTGTTTTTTCTCTTACTATTTTATGTTGTCTAAAAAGACAAAAAAGGAAATGATTGAGATTTTTGGTATTAAGAAGAAAGTTCATTAAATTATTGTTTGATAGGCAATAAATAAGTTGGAACCACTTATGGATGTCACCAACTATCGCTATGTTTGTCATTGGTTAACATAGATTTAAACTGAGGTCTGATAGCTACGCAAATTCATTCTTTGATTAGGAATATGAAAGTTCCTTAACAAAAGCTCTAAGAGAAGTGGAATTACTAAGGTTTAATTTAGGACTTTTCAACACCATGTTGGTATGAGACTGGTATGCAATGTGCAGAAGGCTCACTTTGAATTTTGATCTTTTCCTGAAAGTTTGTAAAATCCTAATGGTGCACACTGACAAGTGTCACTGCTAATCAGCTCCACCAAAACAAAGGTTGATAAATAATACTTTACTGTGCGTTGGGTTGCTAAGCCAAGAGATACAAAACGCTGGAGACACTGAATATTCTTCCAATTTATACTTTTAATTTACAATAGGTTTAAAGGTTTTATTCCCATTGTAAGTGTAGGAAGATTTGTGTAAACATATCTCCAGTTTTTGTCTTTGCATTAGTTATCAAATCATCTTTCTGATCAGGAGGTATGAAAGAGAATTTATGACTCTTGAAAATAACAGCAACAAACTGAAAGATGATAAAGTAACAGTAGACATTTGTTATAGGTGACTAAAAATCGTTCTAGACCCACAATTTACTTTTATCAAGAAAGCAAGCCTCCTTTATAATTCCTTAATTCTATCTTTTGTAGTTCTAGGATAGAGTTTAAACTGAAGGTAATGAGTAGAATCAAAAGTGTAATGATCAAAAAGTATCTAGTCAGAGTATAACAACTTGTGATTTCAGATAGTTGGAGAATTTTCTCTACTCATTGAGTTCAAAGCTGTCTCTGCCATACCAAGCTGTTCCAATGGCTTTGACTCTCCTTGGACCAATTATTTCCAGTGGTTCTTCAGTAAAGTTTTTAACTGTCACAAATTACAATTATAGTTAAGCCCTTTCCATCTTCCCTTGTTTTCAGAGGTTTGGATGGTTGTGTATTTCACATGAGGGGGCAAAGTCTTTTACAATTTACAAATATTTGTCACCTCAGCACTTAACAGTCTGTCATTTGTTTTCAGCCATTGTGAACAATGTGATCCTTGACAAAGGATATTTTGTTTTATCCCATACAGAAAACAAATACAGGTACTGGAAGGCAGTTGCATAAAATTCATTTGGAAATGTAAACACCTTCACAGATTTTAGTTACTAATATAGCTAGAATTGATTAGACACATCTTCTAGAACAATATCCCTACTAGAACATTGTACTTTGACAAGGTTTCTCTTCAGTGAGTTGTCTCCTGGGAGGTTTTAGCAAGTGTCCACTTGAGGTTTTGTCCTGTATTAGAAGACATAATGTGTTTGTGAAACATTATTATGAACCCTAAAAACAATTTGTTCCTAGTACTTAAGAATTCAAGTTGAAATTTGTGTGTCTGTGATGGAATCCTATACTTCGATGTAATAGTCTTTTAGGTTTTTTTGTTTGTTTGTTTGTTTTTGTTTTTGTTTTATTGGAACAGGGGGATTGAACTCAGGCCCTTGTGCTTGCCAGGCAAGCACTTATTCTACTGAGCTATCTCCCTGGCTCCACTGTCTTTTTGTATTATAATAAGTACACATGTGAGGACTACATTTAGAATATAAATTTAGCATGATAATGTACTAAATGTTATCTCTTTTCCAAATTTTTGATAATAATTTTCAGAGAATAATGAATAGTTTAGGTTTCAAAGCACTCCAAGAGGATTGAACTCCTTCACAGTTATATTGACTCTCAGTTAATATATTTACCATTTTATTTTTAATAATTTGGCCTGTTGCAGGAAGGGCCATGGCTCAGCTATATGAATCAATTTGGTTTGAAATAAGGAACCTTACTCTATAATGGAGGGTGAACTAGTTACTTCAGATATTATCAAGTTTCATTTTTCTGATGAGCCAGCAATAATAATATAGTAAGATCCACTGTGGTGATGAGTGCTTCTGGAACCATAGAAACACAAAGAAGAAAATCCTTTCAGCAAGTACCTATAAAGAGTTCTTAGCTGAGTGAAAAAGACAGTAAAAATGTTTCATAATTAGTTGGACAGCACGGAAAAGGTTTGCTGTCAGTTAACACAGATTATTTTTGTCTGCATCACTGGGTTAAAGGTAATCATGGAACTGGCATAAAACATGACATTTTGATTGATTTAGCTGAAAATGAGGTAGCTGTGAGGCAAAAAGATCACCTCATCTCTTGGATCGAGGTGTTATTCATGGTGGTTAGCAGAGCTTTCAAATGCTCCATTGGCATTGAGTGGATGTCATGAGAGAAATGCAAGCCAATAAAAATGAAAGAACAAGATTTAAGACAATCTGAGAAAATATTTTCTGGATTCTTATCTGTGTCTAAGTTACTCTTTAAATGAAGTTTTGCTAAATAAGATATAGGTCTTATAAACAAATATTTAATTATTTCTATCATACATGATATAGAAATACTAACTCTATGTATGTTATAATTTGATCATAACGGGTTTTTTTTTTGAGGTTCCTATTAATAATTTTTCTTTTGCTTATATTATTTGAATGTTCCATTTGTAAATTAAATTCTACCATCAAACTTAACTCTTGATTTACAGCTAATTTACTTTCTATGATTCTGTGATTGAGTTCAAAAATATTCTGAACTGGTAACTAGTGTGTATGTGTGTGTGTGTGGTTTTTGTTGTTGCTCTGGATCTATCCCAAGGTTTCCTGCATGCTAGGTACATCTTCTACTATGGAACTACACTCCCAGGCACTATTTTATTATATTTTCTGATAAACTCCTATTCAAAATTTTGTTTATAAAAAGAACCAATAATCTTCACTTTTCTTAAATTACTGTTATTATTTTAGACTTCCTAAAGTTTATTTTTTTTATTTTTTATTTTTTTAAATTTTTCTTTTATTGAAGTACAAATCTCAATGAGACAGTTTTAAGAAACCTTTACAAGATGGATTTGATAAATTAATACATTGCAAACTGTTTTCATAATGTCTTGGTATCATAGAAGGTGCATACATGAAATTATACTTACAGACTTTTTTTCCATTTATTTTTATTTTATTAAAATACAAATGTCAATCAGAAAGTTTAAAAACACCTTAACCATACAGAGTCGATGAATTAATATATAGCAAACTGTTTTCATAACGTTTTGGTATTGTACAAGGTGCATATATGATATTATATTTACAGGTATTTTTATAGCTGAAATTATATCAAAAATTCAATAATTATTTACCTAGTGGATGACCATAGCACTAAAAGCCAACATAATATCCTGTCCAAACACCATTAGTGCAGATCTTGCCTATCATAGAATTATGTAGAAGCACAGCGTTACCTATCCCAACTGTACTGTCTATACACACACATCATGATTTTTTCTTTCTACAACCCTTCCTTTGTCTACACCTGTCAAAAGTGGGCACTCCATTGACATTCAACTACCTTAGGTGCTTGAACTCTACACCACAATCCAACACAGTCCAGCATTCTGCAACCATAGGGAGTTATTCAAAGAAATTGTCGACCATATCCATTTACAGCTCAGCTTAATATTATGGACTCACGATGTATACTTCATTTTTATACTTTTCTGCTAGATGGTTAAGACCTAGGTAGATCAAAACTTATATACCAACACATGAACTTTATATTTCCTATGTGGTCATTGAAGTCTTCTCAGGGTTTATCTTGTAGTCCTGTACATTATTCTGTAGTTCCTTTGTCTGTGTCATCCATGTGGATGAGTCACGGCTAATGCTTGACCAGATTGCTCTCTGTGAGAGCCTGAGAGAAAGTTTTCTCTTCATGGGACTCTCCCCAGGCACATTATAGAACTTCAATCTCTTTCCTCTGTGGCTCCACAATCTCCTTGCTCAGAAAATTTGGAGCTCACCTGAGTCTCATGATATTGCAGTACAGGTTCTCCTATGTCCTGAGTCTTCGCTGACCTTGAAAGGCTAGGGCCAAAATGTTGGATGGCCTTGTGGCTCTTCTATATCTCCAACTCTGACTTGTGATCTTAGGTTGTTAACCATCCAGAAGAAAAGCTGATTAGTATCCTGCAGCATATGCCATTCACTTTTCCTTTTCTGACTCAATTGATTTTACTTGTTGTACATTTCCTTTTGTATTTCTGCTTTTCGCTTGTTATACTAGGGAGACTATACGATATTTACACATGTGTGTCTGGTTTATTTCATTTATGAGTATATGTTCAAGTGGTATCCACTTCAGTATAAATGCTTCAAACTTATCATTCTTAATAGCTGAGTAATACTCCATTATATAGAAATACCACATCTTTTTCAACCATTCCTCATGTGATGGACATCTTGGTTGTTTCCAAGATTTTGCTATCACACATTGTGCTGCTATAAACATAGGTACACATATATCTCT
>PVKA01047889.1:0-14075 GCA_004027165.1 Ctenomys sociabilis
TTGGCCCATACTCTTTGCCCTTTCACTTCCCATTGACCTCACAGCCTCTGGCCCTCATTATGGTCCCTCCCTCCCTGAGGAAAAGCTAGGGTGAGCTTTTGGGCAAAAACACTGCACCCTGGACATGAAGAAGGGGAAGGGCCGGCTTTCTCCCTGACAGTGAGCTAGAGCTTCACAGCTGGGGGTGGGAGGAGGGAGTTAGAGGGCCCAGAGAAGCAGCAGCAGGAAGACTGGGCGTGGTGGCACATGCCTGTAATCCCAGCTCTTGGGAGGCTGTAAACAGGCTGATCACTACAAGTCCAACCTAGTAGTGAGACCCTGAACACCCTGTAGACCCTTCCCTAAAATAAAAAAGCAGGAAATGAAGTCCAAGGGGACCCCCTATTCTGCACGTTTACTCTGCGTTCTCTCTCCTGGGAACTCCGGCAGCCCTAGACGCGCAGAGCTGGGCAGCTGCTATCCCTTTGCGTCCTGCTACAGGGTCACCCCTTAGATCTTGCTTTCCCTGCCCTGCTGCACTTCCAGGTTGGCCAGACCATCCTCCCACCGTGGGCCTACCAGTGTCCAGGGACAGCCACGGCAGCTTCTGGGTTAGATCTCCCAGGGGCAGGCAGTTGTTCAGTGGCTGGGCACTTTCCTAGAGTAATTCAGTCCCGTGCACTGTAAAACAATGACAGCAACGAAAATGCAACTGAACCAATGGAGTATCTGTGGAATAACTTTTCTCTCTCTTCCTCCTCCTCCTCCTCTTCTTCCTCTTCTTCTCCTTCTCTTTCTCCTCCTCCTCCTTCTTTTCAGCACTAGGGATTGATCCCAGGGCCTTTGCTCTGAGCCACATCCCCAGCCCTTTTTTGTCTATTTTTTGAGGCACCATCTCACTAAACTGCCCAGGCTGTGTTTAAATTTGCAGTCCTCCGGCCTCAACTTCCCAAGCGCTGAGATTGCAGGTGTGCACACCACACCCAGCTTGGTGTAAAACTTGTAACATCCTGAGAGAGTGTCAGAGAGATCCCTTCGGAAATCAACATTCCATCAATAGGCCTGTGCTCTTCCATGGCGTCCTAAGCCTCAGTTTCTCCCCTGCTACTTGGGGACAGTCCTGGCTACCTGGGGGTTGTGGTGCATTAAAGGTAGCGCTATTGTCTGCCCGCAGCACCCCAAGAAGAGTACAGTGCCTCGGGCAGGGGGCCTGGCTCAGCCACGGGCCCTCCAGCACCCTTGGTGCCCAGGCATTTGATAAGTATTTGATGATGGATGAAAAGCGGCCTGTGGGAACCAGCCTGCTGGCAATCTAGCAGGCGACCCTACCCTGAGAGGAGAGCCAGGTGCCTCCGCTTATCGCCCGAGCAATCAGGTTGCCATTCTCCGGAGTCAGCGAATCTTAATTTGCTTTCATTAAAAACATAAATACAGGGCCTGCCAAGCAGGACCCGAGGGAGGTCTGGGAAATGGCTGAGCCGCCCGCCCACGGGGCTGCAGCTGCTGGGGGCTGAGGGTCACCCGGAGCCGTCGGCCAGGGCTCCGTGGGCCACCCTGTCCACTGGTGTCAGCTCTGGCTCCCCTGGGGCCCTGGGCACCACCTCTGGAGCCTGGAAAGTGTCCTTAGGTAAGGACTGCCTGACAAACACAGGACCTAGGAGTAAGTTCGAGATAAAAATATACAGTATCCGTCCTCTTTTGTATTTTTAGTCGCTTTCTCGGAGCTGCCCAAGTGTTGTGAATGGACTCAAAATGTTTACTTTTCACAGTCATTTTTGCTGCCAGGAAGAGTCAGAAGCCCTGCAGTGCCAGCCAGTGAATGAGTGGGGGAGGACACATCACTGTAGTTCTTTCTTTCTTTCTTTCTTTTTTCTTTTTTTTGTGGCACCAGGGATCGAACTCAGGACCTTGTGCTTACCAGTCAGGAATTTATGCTGCTGAGCTATCTCCCCAGCCCTCATGCTGTGGTTCTTCCTAGCCCACATTCCCCAGGATGGGACTGGGCAGCAGCAGTCACTGTCTTTCTTTTCACTGTATCACATAAAGACGCTCCCAAGAGGACTTCCAGAACTGCCTCGAAGTGGCAAGCAATATGAGACAAGCATGTTCAAAACAAGAGGCAGTGGTATCTTGAAGAGGACGAATGTGGCAAGGTGTTTTTTACTGTAATACATTTTTTTTTTTTGTCTTTTTGAGACAGGGTCTCACTGTACAGTTCAGGCTGGCCTTAAGCTCACTTTGTAGCTCAAGCTGGGCTCAAATTCACAACAATTACTGTAATACGTTTTTGGCATCTTTTTTTTTTTTTTTTTTTTTTGGCAAAACCAGGGATTGAACTCAGGCCCTTGTGCTTGCCAGGGAAGCACTTATTCCACTGAGCCATCTCCCTGGCCCACTGTAATACGTTTTTAAAAATGTAAGCATCCACTGTATTTTCGATCACACCTCATAGAGTTTATCAGAAATTCAAATTTGGCCAGCTGTGGTGGCACATGCCTATAATCCCAGCACTCTGAGAAGCTGAGAAAGGAGGACTATGGATTTGAGCCCAGCCTGGGCAGTTTAGCAGTTAAGGGAGAACCTGTCTCAGACTAAAAAAAAATTTTTAAAGACTAGGGTTGTAGTTCAAGGCAAAGGACCTGGGTTTAGTGGGGGCGGGGGTAGGAAGCAAAGGAGGGAGGGGAGAAGGAAGAGAGAGAGAGTTTGTTTTTTGTGGGATTTTTGCAGTACTGAGGATTGAACTCAGGACCCTGCACTTGCCAGGCAGGTGCTTATTCTACTGAGCTATCTCCCCAGCCCCTTGGTCTTTTTGAGACAGGGTCTCTATGCAGTTCAGCCTGTCCTTGAGCTCACTTTGTAGCCCAGGCTGGCCTCAAACTTGCAACGATCCTTCTGCCTCAGCCTCCAGAGTGCTGGGATTACAGGCCTGCACCACACCCAGCAACATCCTATAGTTTTACTTGCTAAGCCTGGCATTCCCAGGCACCCCCCCACCACACATTCCATCAGCAGGAAGGTGCTTTGATTATTCTCCACTCTCCAAATTCCCAGACATGAGGCTGAGGACCAGGACCAGCCTGGGACAAGTTCTCACCTGTCTAAGGAAAGATGATGTAAGCAAGAACAATGCAAAAAGTTTTGGTGTTTGTTTTATGATTTGTTTTGTCTGTTTGTTTTTCTGATGAAGCTAAGGGTGTTGGGGACCAGGGAGATGGCTCAGTGGAATAAGCACTTCCCTGGCAAGTGCAAGGGCCTGAGTTCAGTGCCCAGTTCCACACACACACACACACAATAAATAAATAATAAAAACGTTAAAGGGACTGATCTTTATTTTGAGATTTTCTTTTTCTTCCCGCATCTGTGTTTGTGTGTATATAAAGATAGCTTTTAAAAAAATAAAATGACTGTTATAGCAAAGAATATGTCTTTTATTTTATTTTACTTATGGTATTGGGGATCAAACTCAGGATGTTGCTCTTGCAAGGCAAGCGCTTATGCTGCTGAGCTATCTCCCCAGCCTAGAGTATGTCTTTTAAAATACATTTTTGGCAAAATAAAAACTTAGCAACACTTCACTGGGTGTGAGGTTGTGCACCTGTAATCGCAGCTCCTCTGGAAGCTGAGGCAGGAGGATCACCTGAACCCAAGTTCAAAGCCAGTTTGGGCAACACAGAGAGACCCTGTTTCTAAAAATAAATAAATAAACAAAAGGGCCAGCCAGATAGTTCAGCGCACTAAGTGCATGCTTAGGCAAGTGCAGGGACCAGGGCTTGATCCCCAGCGCCATATGCCAACGCTGGCCTTGCCCCTGGATGCGCTGAGCTGTCAACCAAGACCTGGTGTGGTGCGTGCTTGCAATCCCAGAGCTGAGAAGGATGAAAACAAGAGGATCACTTCTAGTCTGAGGTAGTGAGGCCCTATACCAGACATTTAAACAAGAAAAGAAAGGGAAAGAGGGAGAGGTGGAAGAGGAGGGGGAGGGAGAGGGAGAAAGAGAGAACATTATTAGTAAGTCCATCCTGAGGCTTCTATTTTGTTTGTTTTAAAAATACTGGATTAGGAGCCGGGCGTGGTGGTGCATGCCTGTAATCCCAGCACTCAGGATGCTGAGGCAGGAGGATTGTTGTGAGTTCAAGACCAGCCTGAGCTACAAAATGAGCTTAAGGCCAGCTTGAACTGCACAGTGAGACCCAGTCTCAGACAAAAAAAAAATTTTAATTAAAAATAAAAATACTGGATCATGAACCCCAAAGCACAGGCAGGTAAAATGGCTGTCCAACACCGTGGGCAGGGCAGGACAGTGCCAGGGTCCCAGAGGCCCAGGCCTGCTCTATGCCCTGCCCTTCCCAGTTCCTCTGTCCCTTATTTCTCTGCTTCTAGCCTTCACCCCAGGGCACCAGCAGCTCTAAGCTACCCCCAGGCGTGGGCCCAGCAGCCGGGTCTTTCCAGCTGGGGACCCTGCCCCCGCCCCACTTCCAGCCTGATCTTGAGGAAGTGCACGCGGCTGCCCACGTGTGAGCGCTGGTCACGTTGCACATTTGTAAGCCGCGCATTCTTCTTCATGCATGTTTTAATTTAATAAAATGGTTTATCAAAAATTAACAATTAACTTCAATATGCAGAGAGGTTTCCGGTAGACAGAGGTTGACACAAAGTTGTGTCGAAAGGACATTTTATTGCCTCTGACTTTTAAAGGGAGCTGTAATTTATTGCTTGTGGCCAGTAGGCAGCCGGCAAAGCCCACCACTGTGAAGGATAAAGCATCCAGCTGAGCTCCAATGTAGGTCAGTTTGATGGGGGTTTATTTTTAAAAATTAACCTTCAAGCCCACTACATTCCAGGACACTGAAAAATTACACTGGCTTTTATTTTTAATGGACTTGCAGTAAAAGATTCAAAGCACAAAGAATAGCGTTTTAAAGTTCGTATTTCAAGTCATCCCATATAGCAAAGACAGATAAGGAATTGTTGTTGTTTTGGGGGTTTGCTTTTTGTTGTTTTCTGCACATGTGTGTGTGGGGGGGTGTGATGTTGGGTATCAAACCCATAGCCTTGTGTGTGCAAGGCAAGAGCTCTACCACTGAGCCACATCCCAGACCAACAGATGAACTTTTATTTATTTATTTATTCTGTATTTAGGGCAGAGTGTCAGACTCATAGTGATCGCCTGTTTACAGCCTCCCAAGCACTGGGATTACAGGTGTATGCCCCCACGCCCAGTCTCAATCCAGTGTATCCTGGGAGTGGGGCCCACATGGCATACTGGGAATCGAACCCCAGCCACTGCCCTCTGCCTAAGCAAGAACAGATAAACTTTTTTTTTTTTTTGAGGAACTGGGGATTGAACTCAACCCCTTGCACTTGCCAGGCAAGAGTTTATTCTACTGAGCCATCTCCCCGGCCCCCAGATAAACTTTTAAGGGAGAAAAAGTTAAAGATATAACATAATAAAAAAAGAAAGATAGCCATCTCCCTGTACTCAGAACAAGGTGGGACTAAAGCCCAATTCTTTTTTTTTGTCTTTTTGAGACAGGGTCTCGCTATGCAGTTCAGGCTGGCCTTAAGCTCACTTTGTAGCTCAGGCTGGTCTCGAACTCACAACAATCCTCCTGCCTCAGCCTCCGGAGTGCTGGGATTACAAGCATGCGCCACCATGCCCGGCTAAAGCCCAATTCTACGCAGGACCTATGACACGGCTCCCCAGCTGTGTACCTGGCCAGGTAGCAGAAAGTAGCTGTGGCTTCCGATCCGGTGCCTGGAGAATTCAGCACCCCAAGGAGCCGCCAGCAGGTGGGAGTCCTGCCCCAGCTGTGAATGACCTGATCATTCTGTGGCAGGACCAGTAGGAAGGACAACTCAAGTGGCTGTGATGGGGGGGGGGAAACAGAGAGACAGACAGAAGAGGGAGAGAGAGAGAAGCTAGTGGTAATGACAAGCAAGAAACTTGATCATGGGGCTAGTAAATCACTCCAGATATGATGGAAATTATACAACCTGAAAAACATTTTTATTTTTTATTTTATTGTATTTTAGGGAAGGGTCTACAGAGTGTTCAGGGTCTCACTACTAGATCGGACTCTTAATGATCCATCTGTTTGCAGCCTCCCAAGAGCTGGGATTACAGGTGCGCCCTACCATGCCCAGTTTCAATTGCCATCTCAGTGAGCCCCAGGGTGGGGCAGCATGGCAGGCCTCAGATCAAACCCCCACCTCTGTGCCTGCTTGCAGGTGCTTTAATCTGCTGAACTATTTGGCCAGCCCTGAAAATCATTTTAAGTAAGAGTGTTTAGGGTCATCAAAGAAGACATGACATTGAGAAACCAAAACTGGTTTAAAGGAAATAAAAGCAGGTGTCCATGAAGAATTAATTAGAAAACCTGCAAGATTGAAGGGTGAGGTTTGAAAGTCAACAGACACGCTTGGGAAACTAAGGCAGGAGGATTGTGAGTTCCAGGTCAGCCTGTACACATCAAGACCCTGTCTTAAACAAAATAAACAAATTAAGCAGACAAAACATTCTCGGCTGGGCACAGTGAAAATAGTAAGTTCATTGGCAGATAGGACCAGGCATGTGAGGTAGATTTCAGCAGATGGATAGCGCAAAGTCAAGCTATCACGAAGCAGCATAGGGAGTAGCGGAGGCCCCAAAAGGGCGGGAAGGATGCGACATTGATGTTCTAAAAGAGAACAGTTGGAATTTCTAAAACTAACAAGGGGCACAATCTTCAGGGGCAAAAATGGTGTGGAGGGTTACAGCATCAATTCATTCATGTGGTAGGGAAATGGCACATTTGGGATACGGAGAAATCTAAAAATCTACAAAACACAAATGATTATCCGCAGAAAAGCTGCTCAGCAGATTTCTCACAATCTGGAGCAAGACTACCAAGGTGAAGGCATGAAGGCCGTCTTCTGGTACCCTATACCCAGCTAAACTATCACCCCAGGGAGGCTGAGTGGATATTTTCAGATGTGCAAAGCCTTGGAAAGAGTTTCCCACAAACCATGCCTGCAAGAATTACCAAAGATCAAGCTTTTAGTGAGAGGTAAAGTTACACATCTGCAGTCCCAGAACTCTTAGAGGCTGAAGCAGGAGGACCACAAGCTCAAGTCCAGTCTGGGAAACCTAGAAATTAGGCAAACCATATCACAAAATAAACTATAAAAAGGGGCTATGGTTGCAGCTCAGTGCAAAAAGCCTGGGTGCAATCCCCAGTACTACCAAAACCAAACACAACTCTTTTGTTGTGGTACCAGGCATTGACCTGGGGACCTTGCGCTTGCCAGGCAGGTACTTACGCTGCTGAGCTATCTCTGTGCCACCCCCCCCAATTTTTTTTTTGAGAATGAAAATAACAGCAATGAATTTCATGTGTTAAAAAGGTGGAACTGAAATGTTAAAGCAATAGCAAAAACTAGGGTGCAAAATTCCAGCTTGCTTAGGAGGATAACAATACTGAATAACTTTTAACTTTGCTATAGACATTTATGGTTAAATATCTATTTTTATATATCCTACAGCTTCCAAGCCAACAAAAAGAAGAAGAGAACATGAGGTGCTGGTCCATCCAGTGGCAGACAAGATGGGGAGACAAAAGAATATGGCAAATAGAAACCACAAAAGTAACACAGAGAAG
The DNA here is from genome assembly GCA_004027165.1 of Ctenomys sociabilis. Lineage (NCBI taxonomy): Eukaryota > Metazoa > Chordata > Mammalia > Rodentia > Ctenomyidae > Ctenomys > Ctenomys sociabilis. The sequence goes on from PVKA01047889.1 coordinate 7,617, forward strand.
TCCAGACACACCAGTCGTGCAGAAGGGCAATTCTAGATGGTGTGTACGGATTTTTATATAGGCAAAAAGTATAAACTTAAAACTGTAAAGGTAAAATTCTGTGCGGAGAGAAGTTATCTCAGGAAAGAGGAAGAACGAAATCACAGAGGACATACCCAGGACCATCAGCTTTATGCTTAACTGTTTTTCTTTCTCCAGGCAAACATAGCTTTCACTCACCCATTTATTCCCTTTAGTGATTGATTGATTGACTAATTGATTGATTTATTCAGTTTTGTTTTTCCATGGGTAATGTCTTGTTCACATTACTGGGAGAGGAAAGAACAGGCCTGAAGCCAATTTGGGGCGAGGTCCACCTTGCTGTCCCAGCAGGTGACACAAGAGAGAGTCAATTCTAGACGTCCAGCTCTGCATTTTCTGATGCTTGAACTGTGTTGACTTTTTCAGGGTACACACATGGCCCTAAAACACCTCTTTCCTCTGAGTCCTGCCCTGGGGGATTGTGTGACCCTGTCCTGCTCTGCTCTTTGGTCCAAGGACCAAATGTCTTTCCTGTCACCATTTCCTGGCATGGCTTCTGGGGGAGGGAAAGGAAGGAGGGATGTAGGTGTCTGTGCATGGAGGATTGGTAGGCAAGGCCTCAGGTGGGCCTCGGGAGCACTACGTAAGTGCAGAGACCCTGCCTTGGCGACCCATAGCTCACGGGGGTGGATGCCTCTGCAGAATGGAAAGAGGGGCCTGTGGCAGCACCTCCTGCTGGAGCTTGGGGTTGTGGTCATGAATGTCCCTCTCAACTGTCAAGTGGCCAAGTCTCAGGGGCATCTGGCTCTGCTCCAGGAGTGGTCCCTCAGCAGTGCCCTTCCAGGGGCCTAGAGAAAGAGGGGCAGGAGGCCTGAGAGCCAGTGGCCGAGGAGAGGCTGGAAGTCAGCCTTATGGTAAAACTGTCCCCAGTGGGGGACCCGGTGTGGCTCAGGTGCAGAGTCCTGAGCCAGAAAGACTGTGAGATTGGGATAGCGGACACCTCAGCAAGAACCAGGGTGGGGAGGTGACAGGACCTCATATGTGTGCTGCAGTGGGGGTGACAGTAGGGTAGATGGGGTGGGCATCCCAAGTGGCCAAGAGGGGCTTCCTACCACTCAGCAGGCCAGGTCTGAACACAATGCCCAGGGTGAGCTCCTGCCCTCCAGGGTAAAGGCTGAGGCCCCACCCTCTCTGATTGCATGCTGACCCCCTCCCTGGGGGGTCCCCACAGGGACCGAAGCTGCTTCTGGGTCCGAGACTGGGTGCTGCGGGAGCAATGCCAGCGTAGCCCAGGGGCTTCTGAGGAGGCTGATGCTCAAAAGCAAGTGAGCTTAGGTCAGCTGCTGCGCCTCTCCGAGCTTGGCTCTTCATTTGTCAGATGATACAACAGTACCGCCTCAAAAGGTGACCTCAAGGACAAAGAAGGGGTCTCGCCTGGGGCCTGGATCCAGGAAGGAGAGCTCGAAAGAGCTGCTGGGGCTGGTAGCCTGGCACCTCTTGCTACCTGCACAAAGGCAACCCTTACCACGCAGGGAGGCTGTTGAGGCGGGCAGGCCCCGCCGCTGCCTGCTGAGAGTCCCCGCTAGGAGACGGTCTGAACTGATTCCTGCCTGGAGGAGTATGGCAAAGTCAAGGAACAGCTGAGGTGCTGAGAGGGGCTGCTTAGGAAATTCCAAGCCTGGGCCAGGGTTCCAGGAAAGGAGGTGGAGATAGGATGGGGAGGTGATGAGATGGAGGTGGCTGGGGGGTGAGGAGGTGAGGGGTGCTGGAGATAAGGGGTGCAGTGGAGGAGGTGGAGCAGCTGACACACAGAGAGAGGTGACCGGAGAAGGCTCTGGGGAACAGCTATGTCAGGTGGCCGAGGGCTGGCCCTGCAGGGACAAGCTGCTTTCTCCCTGCTGTGTCCTTGCCCTGCTCCAAGGACTTCCTCATACCCATAGTAACGCTCTGGAGTTCCTGGAGCTCCCTGTTGGCCTTCAGCACCAGGGAACATGTCACAGTGGCCAGTCCACATTTGCTGTCACATGGCAATATAACTCAATAGTCACAGTCAAAACCTCTGTCTCGGGCAGATGCCCAGCCACAGAGGACAGGAGTATGCGTGACTCTTTCACCCCTGCTCCTCCCACCCTTGCTCTGTGCAGCTAGTGACCTGCAGGTCCTATCGTGAGACTCTGTCCACCCCACTACAAAGACCCCTCCAGGGCCAGGCCTGGTGGCTTAAGCGCCTATAGGCAGCAGAACTGCAAGGAGACTTTCGGGCCCACCCTCTTGCATCTATAGGGAAACATCAGGCAGCAGCTCCAGGGGCACCTGGCTCCAGGGGCAGGGCCTAGTGAGGCCTCTGCACTGGACTGAGGGTACAGGACCCGAGCCAAGTGCCTACTGCTCATGCCCATCACCCTGGTTGAGGATGCCAGCTTTCTGGTGGCTCCCTTGGGCTCTTTCTTGGTTTAAAGTGGGAGAGAACACCCCTTCACGCTCCATCTCCATCCTAAAACCTCTTCCGCTAGCAGGACCCTCTGTCAGATGCTGGCATGGCCCCTGTGCATGAGGCTTTGGCCCTGGGCCTCACATGAGCAGACCCTTACTCAACACTGAGCCCCAGTCTTCCCATTCAGAGGAGGGCACAGCACAGAGCTAAGGCACACAGCTCTCAGACATACAACGTGAGTGCTGTGGTCTAAACCCAGCCCCGTGGTGAGCTCCCAGGGTACATGCTGGGAACCCCACTGACCACACCACACGGTGCCTGGCACCCTCTGCTCCCAGGTTCTATGCCATCTCGGGCCAGGAAATTCCTAGGGAGGCCTAGGGAGCCAGGGCTCCTGGCATGGGCGGCCTAGGGAATGAAGGAATGACTATTTCCAACTGTTTGCATTTAGAGACTTATTCACAAGCCAGGCCTCCTGGAAAGAGCTCTGTAGGCTCCTGACCGCAGGGACAGGCCCCGTAGCTCACGTCAGGGATGGTGCTGGATGCTGTGCAGACTGGCCTTTGCCAGCAGGGAGTGACTCAGCCCTTGGAAATTACAGGCTTCCATGGAGACAGGCGCCTGCAGGAAGGAGGCGGCCCACTGGGGCCTCGGCACACGCTGCACTGTGCACAGGGACAGAGTGCCAGGTCACACCTTCCAGGGCCATGGGTCAGATCTGAACTCAGCAGCAGGGTTGCGGCCCTTCACTGCTCCAGGTGCAGCAGCAGAGAGCTTGTCTTCTGCAAGAGGGGCAGGACTCCCCTCCAGTTCTGAATGTGCTTTCAAGACACCCAGGCAGCCCACCCATTTTGGGTGCAGATCTGGTACCCAAATTGGCACCACGAGGGGGCAGGTGTGATCCTTCTGCCTATTATCCACCCTTCCTCTCAGAGACTTCCTGGGTCTACAAGAGAAAGCAGCACAGTATCAGATGGAATTAGCTTCCAGGTTCTCCCTTTATTCTTGTCCCATCCCCCAAAAGCTATCTTACGGAGCCGGGTCTGACTTCCGTCTACTCAAAGGCAGGACTTTCAGGAAAGGCTCAGAGGCCAAGCAGGTTCCTGGAACATGGGCTGCATGCTGTCTTCGAGGAGCCCAGCCATGCCTGCCAGGCAGGGTCAGGTCTGCCTGAGATGCCCACGACCACACCCTCCATGGAGCTTGCTCAAGCCCTTCCCATTGGCTGTGTCATCTCCAGATGACAAGCTGGTGTTCAGGGCCCTGGGGCCATCTCCTGGGCTTCATTCTAGCAACTTTCCCTTCCCCACAGGAGGGTGGATACTTCCGTCTTCCTGATTCCCACTCATGCGGGACACCGTCACTGTGGGAGGCGGCCCTCGCTTTGGGGGTGTGGTCCAGAGTCTCTGCCACTGTACCTGCTGTCTCTACCCCTTGCTCAGGGACCACTTGGCCGCCTTTCTGGCCAGTGCCTCCTCTTGGGGTCCAACCAGTTCCTATAGGATGAGCAACAGAGAAGTGAAAGGGACCTGGCTTCCCACGGCAGGGAGGAGGTGCTGCCAGCCTGACAGGTCAGCCACTTGGGCTCGGGTCCTGGCCCTGAGGCAGGCAGCTCCTCCATGGTGTGCAGAGAAGCCCTTCTGGCCCGAGGCCCTGCATTCATCACTTCCTTCAAAGAAGCAAACACTCAAGTCACTCAGTCAAACAGAGTCTGGATAAGCTGGTATGGACTGCTGCTCCCTGTACTCACTGCCAAGCACACCCACACACCCCGGAAATGGTGCAGGAGGCCACAGAAAGAAAAGGAGAAGGTCGGGGGTGACGCTGGGTCTCAGGAACAATTAGCAGCAAGGCCTTTGTGGCTTCTATACCCCACCCAACAGGAGAAAACAGACCCAGGCACTATCCCCAACCCCCACTCAGCCAGGAAGGGTGGCAGGAAGGAGACAGGTTGGCAGATGGAGCAAGGGGCTCAGCCCAGAAGCCCCCTAGAATAAGTGGCCTAAGCAAATGTCCCTCATGGCTGTGCTTGAATCACCACCCACCAAAGACAGATGCAGATGGGAGGGAAGAGACTGACAGCAAGGGGGAAGCCTACATGACAAGCCAGGCTATGCCCTCTGTCCGTAGGGGCTGGGTTCCCTTCTTCACAGACGCAGAAGCCCAAGGAAGCACCTTCCGCTCCACACTCAGCAGCCCACAGACCTCAAAGCACTGCAAAGGCTCTGAAAATCAAACATCGCCAGAGCCAAAACCCCCAAGCCAGGCCAGGACACACAATCCAACCAGCGAGCAGGATCACTGCCGCTAAAATGAGTAATTAAAGAGGAGCCGGAAGCCAGTTATGGGGGCACTCTCTTGTCATCCCAGGAGGAACACAAGTTCGAATCTAACCTGGGCAACTTAGCAAGATAATATAAAAATAGGTCTGGAGAAGTAGCTCAGTGCAAAGACTCTGGGTTCAGTCCCCAGAAACACACACACACAGGAGCTGGGGCCTCCTATTTAAGGGCTGAAATGTTCAGGATGTGATCAGCACGACTCAGGATCCCAAGAAGCAGGAAAATCTCAGCGTGAAGGAAGTGACAAGTGATTGACGTCAACGTTGAGATGAACCGGACACTGCAATGAAATAGCTAGGGTTTAGTTACATTTCTTTTTTGGCAGAACCAGGGATTGAACTCAGGCCCTTGCGCTTGCCAGAGGAGTGCTTATTCCACTGAGCCATCTCCCTGGCCCCAATAGCCAGGGTTTAAAGCAACCATCCCAAAAACTGTTTAACAAGCAGCTGCTGAGTCTCTTAAAAAAAAGAGAAAAAGTATTGAAATGCTTTGCAAAGAAATGGAAAATGAATCAAAGAACCAAACAAATTACAGAACTGAAAAATATATGATTGTCCCCTCGTGTCTGAGGACAGCCCCCATGACAAAACCTGTGGCTGCCCAAGCCCTTTACAGAAAGGTCTTTTTAGGGTGCAAGAAATTATAAAAGTTTTTAATTATAAGAAAAAGTCTGTACATGGCTAGTACAGACAGCTTTGGTCTGTTGCTGTTGTTGTCATTGCTGTTTGAGACACGTTTCAGTATATAGTGTTCAGTCTGGCCTGAATTCCTGGCGATCTTCTTGCCTCTGCCTCCCTAGTGCTGGGATAACAGGCCTGAACCACCACACTCGGCTCCCAAATCTTTTTGACTTAGGGGAACATTCAAATGAAGAACCTGTGAATTTGGGGACAGATCGCAGTGGCAGAAATTGTTGAAATTTTTCAGATGGGCTCCGATGTAGAGTAGAAGTCACAGAGGAGGAATCAGGGAAGCATAGATCAGTCTAATTTACCCAAACTGAACAAGGAGAGAATGCACTGATGAAAGAAAGTTAACGTGGCTTCAGGGGGCTGAGAGTGTTTGAAGAAATAATGGTTAAAAACCTCTCAAATTTGGTGAAAAATAAAGTCTGCAAATTCAAGAAATAGATCAAAAATCCAACCAGGATAAGTAACAAACCAACAACAACAACAACAATGTATACAAGACCCATTTCAGGCTCATACCTGTAGCCTTAGCTACGTCAGGGGCTGAGGCAGAAAGATTACTTTTATTTTATTTTATTTTTATTTATTTATTTATTTTGTGTGTGGAACTGGGGATTGAACTCAGGCCCTTGCACTTTCCAGGGAAGTGCTTATTCCACTGAGCCATCTCCCTGGCCCCTGAGCCATCTCCCTGGCCCCGAAAGATTACTTTTAAACCCAGAAGGTTTAGGGTCTCAACACAGTGAGACCTTATCGCTAAAATAAAAACTGAACAAAATAAAACTGATGTTAGGTCACATCATAATTAAATTTCTCAAAACTAAAGACAAAAATCCTTAGCCAGACAGGATGATGTAATGCTGTAGTCCCTGCATGCTAGGAAGCTAAGGCAGGAGAATCGCAATTCAAGCCCAGTCTGGGCAACTCAGCAACTTAGTGAGACTGTCTCAGAAAAGAGGAGTGGGTAGAAAAA
>PVKA01047890.1:0-14086 GCA_004027165.1 Ctenomys sociabilis
TTTCTTAACTTGGGGCATTGTCATTTTGACTCAGCAACAATAAAAAGTCACTAAGACAGTTATGTAATTGTAAATTCTTTTCAAAGTATGTTATTTGAATTAACATCATGTAGGGATATGCAGTCAGTAATGCATTGTAGTTGCCCTTACAATTCAGCTGTATTGTAGTGTAAAGGATTAATAAGTTTGTTTCTGTGACTCTAAAATTCATAAGGGACTTGAATAAAAGTTAAACTCTTTTTTGCTCACAAGTCATTGGCATTCATTCATTTTTTTCTTTACATCTCTTGGAAGCTGCATTGATAGCAATAATACATTCAGACATACTGACCTAGTGGTGGTGTGAAACAGCGAGTCTCTGACCATTTTATCTTCTATCCAGGACTCTCTTAATGAATAACTTCCACACAGCTATATTGGCAACATTTGGGCTCCAAAATTAAGTACAGGGTTGTTATGGCTTTTGTCTCGTTGTACCCCCAAAGACTCATGTAGTCATGGGGTAGGGGACTTCTAGAGTTTGTGATTAGCTCATGATCCACTGATATTATGTGTGATCCAAGGCTGGGATTATGGGTCTTAGTACCGCTGGGATTATAGGCGTATTACATCCCATCCTGGGACAGAGAGCCTGAATGTAATATAGGAGAGAGGCAGACTTTCTTTAGCGATTGCTATTTGCTGCTGTTCTGTCACCATGAACTGCTGCTCTCTGCTATGTGCCCCTCTGCCTTGGAGCCAGCTGAATATGGACTGAAATCTCCAGTAACTGTGAGCTAAATAAACCTTTCCTTCCTTCATTTTGGATGTTGGGTGTTTGTCCCAGCAACAAGAGAAGAGTAGCTGAGACAAGGGGGTGATATCCTGGGAATATCCAGCCCCCATCTATCACACTATAGGGTTTCATTCCACCTCTGTCTCATAGGACTACAGACCCTGGAGTCTATGACCCTCTATAATAATAACATATTATTGCAACATTGCAGAAATAACCATATCATCTTATTTAAAACTTAAACTTGATTTAGGTAGACTTGAGAAATATTAAATACCTCTATCACTGTGTAATATATTTTAAATGCTCAAATTTATATAAATACTATACCTAATAACAATGAAAATATATCTATGTCTTATTTGTTACACTCATACTATATGCCTCAAGTTTAGTGCACCCATATATATTATCTGATTTTATCCTTCATAAACACAATGAAAGAAGGTACTATTAGGCATAGAAAGCTTAAGCAGGGCTGGATAGGTCGCTCAGCAGATAAGTGCCTGCTTGTCAAGCACAAGGTCTTGAGTTCAATCCCCAGTACAAAAAAAAAGAAAAGAAAAGATTAAGGAACTTGTCCAAAGTCACATAATTAGTGTTTGAGACACTGCACTGTGTGTCTCTCTACAATGATGAGTGCCAGCCAGTAGAAGCTGCAACAAATCCTGAAATACCTTCTTGGCATTGGATATGAAATTGTTGATAGCCCGGCATTCTGGTCCAAATATTTGTATCACTTTAAAATTCCCACACTGAAGTCCTCATCTTCAATGTGGCAGCACCAGGAAGGAGGCCTGTAGAAGCTGATGACGCCTGAGGAGAGGAGCCCTGGCGGGAGAGCTTAATGCTACTGTCAGAGAAAACATGGGAGAAATGGGCTCTTCTCTCGCCCTCTTGAGAGCACAGCCTGAAAAAGGTTGTCTGCAAATGAGTAAAAGTGCCTTCAACAGCCATCATCTGCCTGCACCTTGGACTTGGACTTCGAAGGTTTTAAACCTGAAAGAGGTACAAGTCGTGGTAACCACCCCCTGACAGTATTTGTAACAATGCACTGAAATGTCTAAGACCACCTGTATCTAATCCAGCAGCAAACCCGCGGCTGTAATTCAGATCTCTGTGCTCTTATGAAAGGCTGTTTGTTAGATTGTAGTCTTCATCTTCTGTCTCAATAGAATTGTAAAAAAAAGGATAAAATAACATTTCTTAAAAGCTACAATTTAATCAAAAATATAGAAAAAATAGAGAAATACTAACAAAGAAGGGTCTGAAAATCTCAGAGAAGGATGAGAAAAGAGAGCATTGTTTATTATCCATGTGACAAATGAGTACATAGAAATCAAGTTTTTATAAAAATCTTTCCAAAGCTACAGAAGTGATTTTTTTGGTCTTCACTGAAAGCATCCTAAAGACCTAAGGACTGACTCATGTACCTTTCCTTCCTGCGCTATGGAGAGCTAGCTTAGCATATAAACCAAGGTGATATTCGTTGTTGTTACCATAAAATCCCATTAGAGAACTCAATCACTGATTATTGAACCAGTGCCCAATAAGTGATTTTTCTGACGGAAGACTAGATGGATGGATGGATGCACAGATATTACCCATGAATGGTTTTCACTTTTCAGGGCATTGTTTTATTTGGCTTAGGTTAATTTTAAATAATAAGAGTATTTTCTATCAGCATATCCATCCAGTTGTTCTATAACAGGGAATCAGGCATTTTCACTTAATAGAGTAGGGCATTCGGATTTTCACTGATAAAATGGAAAAAAAAGAAAAACTCAATTGAAGGAAGAAAAGGAATAGCTTTTACATGTCTACATCATTTGAATTTTCTCATTACCTCTATACATACATTTCAAATTCTCTCTAAAATTAAAAATCTGTCATGAAAATTTTAAGACTAATTCAGAAGTTATACCAAATACAGAATATTTTGTTTGTTTTGTATATATCAAGCCAGTATTTCTTTACATGTTTCTTTATATATGAATTTTCTCACAATGTAAAAGGAGGTTATTTGGCAAAACTAAAGCACAATTTACCTGTGTTTAAGCATACAAGGTTAATAGCAGCACAATTAAAATAGCCACATCTTGGAAACAATGTATATGTCCATGGGGATGAGGGGATAAGGCAAATGTAGTGTTCTTGACACAACTTGACAATATAATACAGAGTGAAATAAGACAGACGAATAAGCTTAAATATCACCTGGCTTATCTTATATGAAAAATTCAGAATATCAGAATATATATGGAACAAAACAGAAGATAGATAAATAAGAAATGGGAAGAGGTTCAAATGGTTCCCAAATTATCTATCTCATTGTTTCAAAAGTACTTTATGTGTCAAATTGTTTCATTTATACTCTAAGTTTCTCTCAATTAATTAAAAAGAAAAGTTTATGCTAATTTCTGTTTTTATTTCTTCTTTGTAGGAGGGAATCTTTCTTGTGGATGTCTTGTATCCTGATTAAATGCTTTGAAAATGATGACACTGAATGTATTAAATACTGTTATTGTGTTGTTTTGTTATTAACTTTTGTTTTTTCATAAAAGAAAAAAAAACAAAAAATAGGTTTTAAAAAAAATATGCAAAATCAAGAGAAATAATGTAATCTGAGTTATGGTATCAATGACAACCAGCAAAGCTTTCAATATGTCTGGCTAGGATTTCTGCATCAGTCAAAAATGAAAATAAACAAATTTTAAAATAGAATAAAACCCCCACTGACCCTGGAAGCGGTAAACAGACCACAAACCCTAACCTCTGAGAGTGCGTGTGAAGGACTGACAACGTCGGATACAGCAGCAGAAGGGTAGCCGCCCTTTAGGGACAGAGTCGGTAAGAGCTGGAAGCAGGCTACACGGTCTGAGCACATTACCTCCCTTTGAACCTTTCAGTGCTTCCAAGCAGGAGCAAGCAGCCTCATTTAGCAGCTAATAAAAGGAAATCCAGACTGTTTCGTTGACTTGCTCAGCGTCATCCAGTTACCAAGGAATGGAACGGAGTCCAACCCGTTTTATTTTCCTCCGCACTCACATCTGTAAAATCTCCATCCATTGTCACAGCTTTTAAAACTAAGCGAAACTGATTGTGTGGGAATGGATGCTTTCTAAAACAGAAAATGCAGTACATATGTATTCCAGATTACATAATTATTTCACAGAAAAAGTGAGAAACAAAATAAACAATACCTATCAATACTGATAAAGCAGCTACCATAATCTTTTGTAAGAAGAGTTTCACCCTCAGAACCAAGTACTTCAGAATAAAACCAACTACTTAGGCATATAAGAGCAGAACGAGGAAGGAAGGAAAGGTCTTAAATAAATTACGATATATTACATATGTGTACCAACTCTCCGCAATGGATACAATAACCAATTATATACTAACAAAAATTAAAATTTTAAAAATTGAGTATTATTTGATAAATGTCATAAATAATACTGTAAGTTTTGTAATTCAGACCAAATACCTAAAAACAGCATTTGGTGTAATATTTAATGAACCTGTTTTAACACTTGAAATTTTTCTCTTTTGCTTTATTCAGTACAATAAAAGTAAATTTTAGAGCTCAAATGCCTGACCTTAGTACAAATATATTTGTATATATTTTATAATATATTTGCAAATTGAATTTATGTGATGTAGGGGAAATCTATTCTCAAATTTATAACAGTTTTCTTTTCTTTTTTTTTAGGGTTTTTGTGTGTGTGTGTGTGTGTGTGTGTGTGTGTGTGTGTGTGTGTGTGTGCAGAGTTTCACTATGCTGCCCACACTCATAGTGATCCTCCTGGTTTCTGTCTCCCTAGTGCTGGGATTATAGGTGTGCACCTCCGCGCCCTGACTCCATCACCCAGCTCAACACACCCAAAAGCGGGGCCGCGGAGAGGCATGTGGAACCAACAGTTTTCTTCATGCCTTTAAAAGTACATTGATGTAAAGGATTAGCTCTTCTTATCTTTATTACCAATAATAAAACATGTGCATAAGAGGGAACTAATTAATTAATTTTTATAAAATTGCAAACCTGTCTTCCTTTAGTGCATTTATCTAAATGTATTAAGTGTGCTCTTTTTTCTATGCACTGAAGTAAGAAACAGGGATACAAAAAAAATAGTCAGACACTCTGTATTCACAAAATGTCATGTGATAACCTAGTAATATATTAGAATTCAATTGCTAAGGTTAGTCACAGAGACACATAGTAGCTGTCATGGTAGCAGTAAAGGACTGGACCATGTGTACCCCTAAGTTATCAAGTGCAGAAAACTTTAAGCATGTTGGTTGATTCACATTTCCTTTACATTGACAAACTGTGTCTAGTGCAAGGGAGTATTCACTGAAATAGGAGGAGCAGATGCGAAAGCCCAGTGCTCCGGTCGTCAGTGAGTATGTGAACACCCTGGAAGTTTCCCATCATTCCAAGCACCAGGGATCTCTGTTCACGAGCAGGAAGTGACTTTAATTCTCTGACATAAATACTAAAATAAAAGAAAATATGTGTATGCAGGTTTCTTGCCCTTCTAAGTGTCAGAGGATAAGAATAAAGAAGAAAGGGGGAAAAACCATTGTTTTATCCCTGAAGCATCATTTGCCTAGTTAAGTACAACTAGCCACACACAGGACAGCATTTTGACATTGTCCAGGATCTTTTGTTTTTCTTCAGATTTTGGAGACATTTATATAGGACATAGAGTGTTATTATTCCCATGTATATATTTGGGGGTGGGGATTGGAATAAGTATCTAATTATTGCAAACTATTTTTCATTTAGCTATTCAGTGCCTCAAGAGAAATAAATCAAAGTACATTGGAATGTTTTACTAGCTTTTTTAGTCCTATTTATGCTTAGAAACTAGGACTTTAGAGATGCAATGTAATATTAGTTTTCATATATGCAACTAGTACTTCCAAGTGTCCTACAAAGCTATGAAGAATAGAAAGGTGTTATTCTGTGAAAGATAGTAATTCACATGTATACAGCAGTAGAAGAATGGATTTTATGAGGCTACACAATGATTAGAACACCTGGACTGCTAGAAAATCTATTTTGATAATAAATAACCTTGACCATCGAATAATGTTACAACATGTTGTGCACACAATGCTCTCACATGTAGCATTACATTGAATGCTCTTTGGTGTCCCACAGGATCTTATGATCATTCGCTTTTCAGATAGGAAATGGGCTCAGAACAGCTGCATGACCAAGGCCAGAAGTAAGAGGCAAAGTTGAGATTCAAAGACGGCCCTCCTGCCTCCAGTTCTAGCACTCTTCTTACTGATTCTAAATTCCTGATTTTATAAAAAAAGGAGATACTAAATTTTTCACTGCCAATATACTCACAGAAAATTCTAACATCTATCCAGGATTGCTCCCAGAGGACTTAGGGTGCTCAGGAGTCCTGGGTTTCGAGATGGATCCACTGTCACCAGCCAATGGTGCTAAGCAAATCAGTTGTGCGACCAAGCTTGAGGTAAGCCCTGGACAATTCATGAGAGTCTAGTACATGCATCTGGGTGTCTGCTGATGGAGGACATCATCAAGGGATGCACTCATGAGGTTGAACGGCACTCAGTATGAGTCATTTAGATAAGAAAATGGACTTTTACTTAATAAGGAATGTCTTCAATTTTCCCTTTGAACATACTTTCTATTTGCCATGCCATGAATCAGGGACTTTCAGGACCAGAATTGATCAGAGCTGCTTGGATACTCCAATGCCCTTGTGGGATGGGGGCTAGGAATTGGGACGCCCTTCCAAACTAAACACTGTCACTCTGTGCCTCATTCAGTTGTCATCTGAGCTACATATAAATGCTAAATAATAGATACAGTTTATCCGTTAGCTGAAAATTATTTTTTCATCAAATTAGGGTTATGAATATGACTCTGGTTTATTTAAATATTAAAATCTGAAATGCTGTTTATCTCATGTTTTTCTTTTAAGCCCATGTATCTTAATAGATCCTTCAATTTTTCTCAGTTGAGCTTATAACAAATCCTTCAAGCAATGAAGTATCTTTCCTACAGAAGGGTTCTCAGATGTGTCCTTTGAGTGGTTTTAAGTAATTTTTTTTTTCACAAAACCTACTCCTCTCTTTCTATTTGGCTTTCAGAAGTCTCATATTGGAGATTTTAGGTACATTACTGATGTTTGTGTCTAGCTATCACCCCAGAGCCTTGTGAAGTTATGGAGCAGCTTCTAGATTGTCATTAATCATGGTCCAATGCTGGGATTATGGCTGTAATCTGCACTACAGCAGAAGGAAGGGAGAGAAGCTTGCTAGCTGCTGCAGCTCTGCTGCTCCATTTGCTGCTTTCTACCACCATGAATGGATGTTCTCTGCCATGTGCTGCTCTGCCTTGGAGCCAGCTAAGGATGGACTGAACCCACCACTAACTGTGAGCTAAATAAATCTTTTATTCCTTAATTTTGGGTGTTGGATATTTTGTCTTAGGAAAAAGAGTAAAGTAACTGAGACAACTAAGTTATAGAGGTATGCAAAGTTTATTAGGATTTGAACACGTGCCCATGAAAGTCTCTTTGCTATTGACTCCTTTCAAGTTGGTTTCAGAATTCGGTTGAGCAGGGCCGGGGAGATAGCTCAGTGGAATAAGCGCTTCCCTGACAAGCACAAGGGCCTGAGTTCAATCTCTGGTTTCAACAAAAAACAAAACAAAAGGAAAGAGAATTTGGTTGAGCAATAATGATGCTCAGTGTATATCCTACAAGTTAAGATATTTCTTGTGCAATATTTTTCCACGTTTTTATATCTACTGTATTAATTGATTGTATTAAGATTCTAAACATTATATCAGCTCAATGTTATTCCACTTCCTTAGAAGTAAAAAATAAAATCTTTTACTTTGAACATCCACTGAACAACATTACCATATACTTTAATAATAAATAGAAGCAGACTAAATGATTATTTTTGTCCACAGGCTTTAACTCACCTTATAAAATTTAATTCTCATATGAATCTTGTGAGGTTATTATTATTTTCTCTTAAAGTAAGGATTTAGAAAGAACTCAGAGTAAATTCACTCCATGCACAGTACTTGCATGTGTTAATCATAGTATACATGCTTCCACTGGCTTCTGGAAACAACGAAATGAAATGAGCATGTATTGCCGGGCGTGGTGGCGCATGCCTGTAATCCCAGCACTCGGGAGGCTGAGGCAGGAGGATTGTTGTGAGTTCGAGACCAGCCTGAGCTACAAAGTGAGCTTAAGGCCAGCCTCAACTGCATAGTAAGACCCTGTCTCAAAAAAGACCAAAAAAAAAAAAAAAAAATAGAAATGAGCATGTATTAGTTAATTTCATATTGGAAGGAGAGAATAAGGGCTCAGAGATGCAGGTGAACACAGTGTCCATAAATAACACCATTAGAAGTTCAAGATTTTTAACTCTTCTGTTTTTATACCATTCTCTCAAAGATCTGTAGTTAATATACTAGTACATAACATTAAATTACACAAATTTGAGTATAGAATACTACATTGGAATAATAATTCCTACAGTTATTTTTATGTATTTAGGACAGGGTCTATAGGGTCTCACTATGTAGATCAGACGCGCAGTGATTCTCCTGTTTTCAGACTCCCAAAAGCTGGGATTTCAGGTGCGCACTACCTTGCCTAGTCTCAGGCACCCTCTCAGTGTGCTCCAGGGGGTGGGGATAGCTCAGCATGCCAGGGATTGGACCCCAGCTGCTCCCTCTGCCTAAGCAGGCACCTTAGTCCACTGAGCTATCTGGCTGGCCTTATTCTCTTATAAAAGAGAAGAAGGTTGATAGGCCTTCAAGTGAGATAGTTTGAATTTTTTTAATTTATTCACTCATTTATTCACATGTGACAACTCTATTTCCATGAGAATGTAAGATGCTTTAAAGGACAGATTTTTGCCTCTCTTGTTACCTAGGTGATTACCGCCAAAAGAATACCATTTAAGGTTTCACATATTTGTTATTTGAGTGAATACATGCTTGAAAATAAACATGTAGTACTTTATATAATGTCTTAGATAATATACAACACAGGCCACTTGACAAATTTTAAAGATAGGTTTATTTTAAGTATTAATCATAAAATATGAGTGTATGAAATTCCACAAATAGCACCATCATAAATATCAAGATTAAATTTGTATGTATAAACCAGAAAAATCAGATGGTTGTATAACTGCAGTCAAATAACTAGATTATGTAGAATTATGAGTGTTTGCATAGCAAAGATTGAATTTTAGCTCCAAATTCTGAGTTCATTATCATTTCTATTGGCAATTATCTATTGTTTTGTCTGTCACCCAGTAATGTCTTACATTGTCATTAACTGAAGAAAATTATCCTTGGTGACATCAAGTACATAAAAATGATTTTGGCCAATAAAATAGACAGTGAAGAAGACAATATGAAAATAGATCCTGGATGTGAATCCTGCACTGATGGGCAGGTGATGGGTCAGAGAATGCAAACTCAAGAAAGCACTCCTAAAACAATGTATTGGAAATAGATCCCGGAATTAACACATTGGGGATGGTCGATTCCTATACACACTGCATCAAGCAGTCTTTGACTGGATGACTCAGGAAATGTTTGTTAATTTTAGTTATTGTTTTATATCTAGGAAGAGTTCTCTGCTCCCACAATAGTGACTTTAAAATTATTGATAGTAATATAAAAATCATATATCTGTGCTATCATCTTTGATTTGAAAGTGCTTTTCTTTTCCAGAAAATGCATGAAACTTCCAGTTCATTTATAATTGTTCTTATTTCCATTTGACTGTCTCTGTCTCTATATGCATTGATTTTATTTTGTCTAGTTAATTCTGTAAAAAAATGCTCCTTTGAGAATACAATCAAACTTTAAAATGATAAAAATGTAAAACAAACCTTAAAGTTGCATGGGAGGATGACACAGCAAAAGTTGGTGAAATAGCAGTTCTAAGAGGAAGTTAATTTTTTAAAAGATAGAACAGAAAGTTGCACACATTGTTTGTGAACAACTGATTTTTACTTGGAAATTCTATTCACATTTGAAAAACATCACAGATATTCTGGCTATACTTTAACAAACACACTGCATTCTCTATTTGTAGTACCACAGAATGATTTAATTCAGTAAGAGAATGGACACACCTAGATACTTTACCAACAACTTAAGGAAACATTCTATGGCTGCTATGGGTAGTAGGATAATATCAAAGAAAGATTGTAAAAGGTGATAGATAGAGAAAGATTCACAGAGGGCTGGGGAGATGGCTCAATGGTATAAGCCCTCCCCTGGCAAGCGCAAGGGTCTGAGTTCAATCCCCACTTCTGAAAAAAAAAAAAAAAAAAAAAAAGATGCACAGAAACTCTACAGTATCAGGGAGAAGAGAATGTGATATTTGTCCGTATCT
This sequence comes from Ctenomys sociabilis, assembly GCA_004027165.1. Taxonomy (NCBI): domain Eukaryota; kingdom Metazoa; phylum Chordata; class Mammalia; order Rodentia; family Ctenomyidae; genus Ctenomys; species Ctenomys sociabilis. Next base: position 10,201 of record PVKA01047890.1, read on the forward strand.
TGGCATTTAATTAATTAATTAATTAATTTTGTATAGGGTCTCCCTATGCAGCTCGCACTTATAGTGATCCTCCTGTCTCAGCCTCCCCAGCGTTGGGATTGCAGGATTGCACCTAGGTTCAGTAGCCAGCTTGGCATCCCCAGGGCGGGTCAGCAGGGCATGCGATACCGGGGGTAGAACCTGGGTCAGTGCGGCTTGCAAGGCAGGCGCCTAGACCACCAAGCTATCTCCACAGCCTTATCTTGGTATTTTTTACCGCATTGATTTGACTCAGATGAATGAGAAGTACTCGCCCTCTCTCTGGTATTCTGTGACTCAGGTTGAACTTGGGTAGCGGCTCTCACAGTAGAGATGAATTTCCTATGTCTCTCTCCAGGCATTCCCCCTTCTCTTGCTTTCAGCTGTTATTAGTCTCCTTTCATTCTGAAGAACTCGACACTATTTCTACTCTGTATTTTCTGTCATAAATGAACCAAGCAACACTAGGAATGAGAGATCTTTGGGCTCTGGAACTACCTCTGACACAAAACTGATTAATTATTACTATATAGATTAAAGCTTTCTAAATGTCTTGCTATGGGGCAATTATTGTTAGAAAAAGAAATAGACAAATGCAAAAAGGGGAAGTTGTTTATGAAACATGGAAAGCTATAAGAGAACCTTTACCATTATAGTACTTATAGGAAATGTTTGAACATTACAAGGACCCAGATTTTTTTCAAACACTATACGTTTCACCTTCAAGGCTATTGTTTTGCCCACTGTACAGCTGAGGAAAACTTATACTGTTGTCTTACTCTAAAGATCATGAGACCCACAGCAGGCAAGGTCTTGCTGTCCAGAAAGAAGTACCACAAAGTTGCCTGCAATAGCAGCATTAGTCCTGAATGTAGAGCTTTGATGGAAAAAGAAATAAAACTTTTAACAGTTGAAATGAACATCTGAAAGTCAAAATAGGTCCATCTTATTTCTTATATGTGAGATAAAAAGTAATTTTAGCCAAGCTTATATTTTATCCATTTTGACATTTAATCTGACAGCCCTACCATATCTTATATATTTTAGACTAAAAAATTCTCCATTTTTCCCCAGCATTTTTGTACTGAACCATTAACTAGGTAGTATTTACATAGGACTTAAGATGACAGCTTTTTCTGTCACCCTGGGAGTCCAGGGGCACAAGATGTGGTTTTGAATCATATGGACTTGAAACATTGCTCCTTTTCTATTTTATAGGGCCCTATTAAAAATACACATTTCTGGATTTTTTCATTAAAAGCTATGAAATCAGGGTGCAGTGGAGATCAATTAAAGGCTAATACCCACAGAATAGAACATTATCCCTTATTAATGTTCAGCTTTTGTGCTGGAACATAAAGTGATGAAGTAGAAGTACCGGTTTCTACCAAGCGGGAGACATTTATTCAGTGACAATGTCTAATTGCAATTAATTTCGCTTTAGCGTACAAATGACGAACACAAGAGTAACTGCAGCCCCTGTGGATTAGGAATTGTTGTTCTTCTGGCTCCTTTCGTCTAGGCCAGCACAAATCACAGTTGGCAGCTGCTTGCTGCAGTGCTTACTATTTTTTCTTTGTCTAAAGTTTGTCTCTCTCTCTCTCTCTCTCTCTCTCTCTCTCTCTCTTTTCATTATTTTTGCAATTCTTTTTCTGTCTCCCCCTTGACAGCCTCTCTTTCTCTCTTTGTTGGTGTCTTGGTTTCCTCTTCTTCGGTCTTGCTCTTCTGATTATTTATTTATTTAAAATAGACTAGGAAATGATCTTCAAAAGTGACTGTATATGAGAATCAAAGGAGCATTTTACTACAGATAAGTACCTCTGAGCCCCACGCCCCAAGATTCTGGTTGAGGAGAGCTTCCCTCGACTACGCAAATAATCATTTGCAAGTCTGGGTTTCTAAAGAGCTTCCCGTATGATGGTCACTTGTAGTCAGACTTCCAGACCTTTACTGTACGTCCTTTTAACTGTCTCAGCAGCCTGCGGTTGGTTATTTCAAAAGAAGAGAATCCTAAAAATGCAAATATCATCCACTTCAGAACAGAGGCTCCCCCAGAGGGGCCCACAGTCAGCCTTCTGAGCCCTGCTGGTAGCGAGAGGAACCATGTACAGATTTCATGTTGCGTGGTTTTCTGCTCCCCTACTGTTGTGAAGAATACAACATAAATTACCGTGAGCCTCCTGCTCAGAGAAGCAGTTCGGACAATGTGGAGTGTGATTCTAGAGCCTCTACTTCAACACAGCCAAAGAGCCAGAGCTCCTTCTGTTGAAGAAACAGAATATTTTTTCTGAGATTCAGCCCTCTTCAGCCTAAGCCTTACACGTGGACTGACCCCACGAGAATGTGCTGCAACGCCACGTGCCACGTATTTTCCAAAACACACAGCAGCTACGTAGTGAGACGGCGAGGCTACATCTGCTTGCAGTAGGCTGGGTTCTACCGTGAGGCTGTGTGGAGCTCCAACAGAACAAGGCCACGGACCACTACACACGTGGCATGCAGTGCTGTCTCGCAAGCTAGAGTGTTTCGTGACAAGGATGTTTTCACCCTGACAGCCACCTTTATAACTCCATAAGAAAAGTAGCTGTCATGTTTTCTCATGAGGATCTATAATGTTTGGAAGGCATAAGAATAGCTGTATTATCTGGACATCTGTGGTATAGATAGAGGTAAAATTGTATATGATTTTATTGTGTTTGATTTTATAAAGAAAAGGAAATGCAAATGCATACTCCTACTGCTTAGAAATTAACTGTATATTTGCATTTTGCAGCTATAATTTTGCTTGCACTCTTAAAATTTGTTAGCTGAGTGAGTCACTTTTGTTATTCTATGTGTGAATATGATTACAAGTCACTTCCCAATCACCAGTTATCTCTGAGATTTACAAAAACAGATAGATAGATAGATAGATAGATAGATAGATAGATAGATAGATAGATAGATAGATAGATAGATAGATGGACGGACGGACGGACGGACGGACGGACGGACGGACGGACGGACGGACGGACGGACAGACAGACAGGTAAGAAAATCTTAGTGTCTTACCACTAAATGAATATATATCTTTTCTTTCTTCAAAATAAAACTAATTTTTATTGAAAAAATAATCAGCTTCATTGATTTTAAAAAGGAGTTAATATAAAAAGAAAAACCTGTTGGGGCAGAGAGATAGCACAGTAGAATAAGTATTTGCCTGGCAAGCTCAGGGTCCTGAGTTCAATCTCCAGTACCACAGAAAAAGAAAAGGAGAGAGAGAGAGAGAGAGAGAGAGAGAGAGAGAGAGAGAGAGAGAGAGAGAGAGAGAGAGAAAGAAAAGAAAGAGAAAAAGAGAAAGTGAAAGAAAAAGAAAAAGAAACCTGTCTAAATTTCAACACCCAGGCCTGAGGAGATAGCTTAGTGGTCTGAGCACCTGTCTGGCAAGTACAAGGATCAGGGTTCAATCCCTAATTATGCAGGCTGTGCCAGCCCCACCCCTGGGCACCCTGCCAGCCACTAACACCAGGAGTAATGACACACACCTGTAATCCTAGCTCTGTGGAGGCTGACACAAGAGGATCTCTTTGAGTGTGAGCTGCATAGTGCGACCCTGTACTAAATAAATAAACATAAAAAGGGAAAAATTTTAACACTCAGAGATAACCACATCTGCCACAACCACACTTTATGAAATACACTGAAATATCTATTATTGTGTCATAATTACGTATGAACAGTGGTATAGGAGACTGGTTCAATTGTCTATTAAAAGTAAAAAGATATAAAATGATGAATAGGTTTCCATTTCTTGTATGTTTTTCTCTTTACTTGCATACACACAGGGTTAGGGTATATGATAAACTTTTTTCATTTAACAATAGCATGG
>PVKA01047891.1:0-14077 GCA_004027165.1 Ctenomys sociabilis
TAGAGGGACCTGTAATACAAAGAAAATAATTATCAAATGCAACTTATATATTTTAAGTTAAGTAATAAAAACAGACTCATAAAATATGAAATAAAAATCATAAAAAAAACTTGGTTCTATAATATTATGGACATATAGAAGCTATTCTTATTTATTACACTATTGAGTGTACTGAAATTATATGTATATTCCAAATTTTTATGTTCTAAATCAGAATACAAACATTTTCTTTTAGTTTCTTTGAGACAGAGCCTCATTATGTGGTTTACACTCATCTTGAACTCACTATATACCCTGCCAAACTGGCTCAAACTTGTACTGGCACAAATTGTGGCAATCCTCCTTCCTCAGCCTCCTGAATGCTACAATTACACCTAGCCCCCCCACACCCACCAGAAGACGAACTTATCAAGATCAAAACTTGGAACATTTTCCTTCCTTTTCTTCTTCTACGTACGAGCAAACTTCAAGACAAATCAGTGTTGGAGGTTATCTAAAAGATGACTTTGTGGACAAAGTCAAGATTCACTGAAGCATTTTAAATTTGCTACTAAAGCCAACACTTCAGTGACTCTCACTGTACTAAAAGTGAGAAGACAGGTGTTGTTTCCTCAGTTCAGGAGAACCTGGTTGATATATACAGTTGATGAGCTTTTAAAAAAAGGAAGGTATAGTCACCTAGCTGAAATTGAAAATGTGATTTCCTATAACAAACATATGATAAGTAAATATATTTATTACACTAAATAGAAAAACAAGTAGCATAGCCCTAAAGTTAAAGTTTGCATAACCACTTGTAACCATAGTTAAAATAAAATCTAAATCTCTGTCAGAAAGAGACTGTTTGAAATTCTACATGAAGTTTTTCTTTCTCATAAAACACTGTTAAGACTTAGAAAAAATACATATCTATGTCAAATCACCTAATGTCAAATTGTGGATCATAATGGAAAAAAGTTGATCCATAACCCACTTGATTGTTATTGTACAGAAATTCTGCTATCAAATGACAGGAGATATTAAAGGATCTTTTCAGAGCAGTTACATCATTAGAGCCTTTCATCAGTGGGGATTATACTCCCAACAGCAACAGAACAAGGATGCATAGATTTTGCACAGGGAGGTATTAGGAGACTACAATGTAAATGGGAGAGGAGAGAAGAAAAATAAAGAGACCTTAATACATACCTAAAACTTCAACTTCCATTATAAATGAGAAAGAAAGTAGATACTGAACAATATTGTTATATATGTCTCTTCTGATTTTGAAAAGGATACATTAAATTAGTTTCTCCCTGTTAAAGGATAGAAGTTTTTTTAGAATACAAAAATATTTTAAGAAAGCACTATAAATGTTACAAAATTTCATCAAACAACAAGGTAATCTATAATTTGAAGAATAATTTTATTCAATTCTTCTTCCAACTATGCTTATTCTCAGATATATTTACTTTTTTCCAATAAAACTCAATGAAAAAAAAAAAAGTTTATCAAAGGTGTGGGCCAGCACTAACAGGTAGAAAATACCTTGTACTGATCCATTTAAATTGCAAAGATTGGGAAAGCAACATATCTCTGCAGTACAGTGCCTGCCTGGCATGTGTGAGGTCATGAGTTCAATTCTTGGTAACAGAAAATATCACATCAAATAAAAAGGTAATGCTTGCTGTGTTGTCAAAGTCATATGGTGGTACAGATGAGAAAAGAAACTGGATGCAGAACCTCTGATTGCCTGAGAGCCTGCCCCACTCCTTACATAGACTTCTTTTCAACGTGTTACTCTGTTCAGAATAGATGAGAAATAGTTTGTTTGTTAAATTAATGTTGCTTTGAGAAGCATCACTTTGGATGGATGCTGCAGGATGTGACAAGCTTCATACCTGTCATGATTTATCAGCCTCTAGAACTGAAACAATAATGACAAGATATATATTCAGCAAGGAATCAACTCAATTTATGTAAGAGGGCATTGTTTTCATTTCTACTGTTGAGGATGAAATGAGCCACTAAGAAATTTTGAAAATTATAGAAGTCATAATGTTTACAACAACTTTAAAGACTGAAGATTATTTATGTATGTATTTATTATTGGCTACCATGAGAATAATTTTCTCTCAGATTTTATCTTATATTTATAACTAAGATACATTTCAAGTCCCCTGGAAGAGGTAATTTTGCACTATATATAGTATGAAAACACCTGGGAAAAAATGTAAAGGTCAACTATCCTGATTACTCATATAATATGGGTATATGAGTGTGTGTGTATGTGTGTGTGTGTTAACTATACAGAATTTCTGAAACACAGCTATAACTTCTGGTTAAACTCTCATGTACAGGTAACTTACCAACTCAAAGAACCATTCAACTTATGTTGAAGCACTCTAACATTTAGGATAATCTTCTTGAACTTTCTCAGCAATATACTGAATAAAGTACTTCAAAAGAGAATATAGCTAAATCGAATTGTAATTAAAATGAAAAATAAATCAAACAAAAATATCCTTGTATCCCTTGTAGTTTAGATTGTACTACAATAATATATAGTCTCAAATTTTGAGTATCTCAGCAAAAAATAAAGATCTTGTTTATCTGTTTTGCAAGCAAGAAGCTAATGGTCTCTATGTTAGACTGAAGACAATGCAATCTTTGTCTCCATATGTGACACCATCTTCACCATCTTCAATTCATTGTACACTGACAAACTGTTTGCCTGGAAGTGACACAATCACTATGGCTCATAGATTGTTATCCAAAGTTAGCAATTTGACCAAATGTTACTTCTATTGATATATTGGGCAAGAAATTGCAGAGAGCTGAAAATGGTTTTGGTGTGAAACAGGGAATTCCTTTTACATAAAGAAAAATAATATGAACATTAAGTGGCATAGACATAGGCAAAAATAATCAAACTATGTGTGCCATAAAGATCTGAAATCTTCTACATGGTTAACTTTTACAACTCAATAAGAAAAAGAAAATTAAAGCAAAATACACATTTTTAAGAGATATAATCAAATGTTCTATTACACTGAGAATAAAGATTAATACCTGAAATAATAAAAGATAATGCTTACTGAGTGATTACCATGAGCTTACATTTTATTGTTCCCCAGTACCAATATAACACAAGTATTATTTGTTCATCACATTTTAGGTAAAATCTCAGTAACACTAACACATGCCCTCAGATCACGAGCTACCAATCATGATGATATGACCAGATGTTTTGATGCCAGGACATATATAAGCCTGTAAGCCATATTTATTAAAGAAAAAAGTAAATGATTTTAAATTTTCATTCATAAAAATAAAAATATAATGCTCATATTTAAGAGAGAGAGATTTTGTGTTATTGTTCTTTTATTAATTTTATTGAGAAACTAATAAAAACGAGACAGTTTCAAAACCAATTAGTAGGACAGTTTCAATAAATAATACATGGCATATTGCTGTCTTCTTAGAGGTTATTCATAGTACAAGATGCAGACATGATAATAGTCTAAACACTATTAGTACAAATATTTCTTCTCATTGAATTAAGAAAAAATAGTTGTTAATCTATCCTAACTATTTTGCATATACAGATACAAAATCGTCTTTCATTTGTATCCACATTATTTGTTCAGTTTTGTCAGAGATAGATATTACACTGCCATTTAAATATTGTATGTGTGGGAATTAAGCAAATTAATCCAATATAGTCAAACAATCCATAATAGTAGTGGGTTATCCATAGGACTGGATATGATAAAAGTTGTTCACTTGAGCCCTTTGCAGCTCAGTATAAGGGAGATACATTCTATGACATGTACTAATTTGTGAAGTATTCTAGAGGATATATAGATAGTATATATTTTAAAATTTTCAAAAAGTGTATATTTTAAAATTTTACTTTTGTGATTCATTTTGAGAAAGTAAAACTAGGGTCAAAGACACAAATAGAATTTGAATTTATAGAAGTAGTTAGCAACATCCAACATCTAGAAAAGAAAGACCAAACCAAATGCAGAGCCCAAAGATGGAAAGAAATCATAAAGATTAAAGCAGGAATTAATTCAATGAAATGAAGAAAACAGTTCGAAGAATCAGTGAATCAAAAAACTGGTTCCTTGAAAGACTAAATAAAATTGATAAGTCCCTAGCTAACCTCATCAAAAAAAGGGAAGAAAAATTTCAAATACAAGCGACAAGGAATAAAAAGGGTGTAATCACCACAGACCGAGGGGAAATTCAGAAGATTGTCAATAGCTGCTTTGAGAATCTTTATGCTCACAGATGAAATGGACAGATTCTTATAAAGGTACAAATTGCCAAAACTTAATCAAGAAGACATAACAACTCTCAATAAGCCAATAACAGCCAATGAAATATGAAATGTAATAAAAAGCCTGCCAACAAAGAAAAGTCCAGGTCCTGATGAATTCTACAAGAAATTTACAGAAGATGTAATGCATGCACTCCAAAAACTCTTCAATGAAATTGAAAAGGAAACATTCCTCCTAAAATCATTCCTGGAGGCAAGTATTATACTGATACCAAAGAGGCTATCTTTCTTCCAGTGAGCTTGTGTAGTCCCTTTGTTGAAGATAAGATGGCTGAGTGTTTTCGTAGATGCCTCTGCATCTTCTAATCTATTCCACTGATCCTCAGGTCTATTTCATTGCCAATACCATGTTGATTTTATCACAGTGGCTTTGTAGTATAATTTCAAATCAGGAATTGCAATGCCTCCTGCCTTGTCTTTATTGGCCAAGATTGCCTTAGCTATTCTAGGTCGTTTGTGGTTCCAAATAAAGTTTAGGAATGATTTCTCCATATCTGGGAGAGGTATGTTGGTGGCAGTTTGATAGGGATTGCATTAAATCTGTACAGCAATTTTGGGAGTATGGCCATCTTCACGATGTTGGTTCTTCCTATCCAGGAGCATGGAATATCTTTCCATTTTCTGAAATCCTCTATAATCTCTTTTCTTAGGGTGTTGTAGTTTTAAATGAAAAGATCTTTGATTTCTTTGGTTAAGTGAATCCCAAGGCATTTCATTTTCTGCGGTGCTATTGTAAAAGGTATTGTTTCTATTGTTTCTCTTTCAGTGTGCTTGTTATCTGTGTAGAGGAATGCTATTGACTTTTGAGTATTAATTTTGTATCCTGCTATGCTACTGAATTTCCCTATCAGTTCTAGTATTTTCTTGGTGGAATTTTTGGGATCTTCCAAGTAAAGTACCATGTCGTCTGCAAATCGTGATAATTTAACTTCTTCTTTACCTATTCTTATTCCCTTTATTTCTCCCTCTTTTCTAATGGCTGTTGCTAAGGATTCCAACACTATATTGAATAGGAGGGGCACTAGAGGACATCCTTGTCTTGTACCTGATTTAAGAGTAAAAGACTTCAGTTTTTCCCCATTTAGGATTATATGATCTTTTGGGTTGTCATAGATGGCTTTTATCAAGTTAAGATAGAGTCCATCTATTCCAATTTTCTGTAGGACCTTGAACATGAATGAGTGTTGGACTTTGTCAAAGGCTTTTTCTGCATCAATTGAGATGATCATATGGTTTTCAGATTTCATTCTATTAATATAGTGTATTACATTTATAGATTTTCAAATATTGAACCATCCTTACATCCTTGGGATAAATCCTACCTGGTCATGGTGTATGATCTTCTTGATGATTTGCTGTATTTTATTTGCCAGGATTTTGTTGAGTATTTTTGCATCTATGTTCATGAGGGAGATTGGCCTGTAGTTCTCCTTTTTGGTTGTGTCTTTCCCTGGTTTTGGAATCAGTATTATCATTGCCTCCAGAAATGATTTTGGGAGGATTTTTCCTTTTCAACTTCATGGAAGAGTTTGTGGAGTGTGGGGGTTACCAAAATGAAGGAAAAACACAGCTAAAAAAGAGAACTACAGGCCAATCTCCTTCATGAACATAGATGTAAAAATCCTCAATAAAACCGAGCAAATAGAATACAGCAAATCATCAAGAAAATCATATACCATGACTAGGTAGGATTCATTCTAAGGATGCAAAAATGGTGCAATATTCCAAAGTCCATAAATATAATGCACTATATCAATAGAGCTAAATCTAAAAACCACATGATCATCTCAATTGATGAAGAAAAGGCTTTTAGCAAAGTCCAACACTGATTCATTTTCAAAGTCCTACAGAATATAAGAATAGAAGGCCTCTACCTCAATTTGATAAAAGCCATCTATGACAACCCAATGGCTAATATAATTCTAAATGGGGAAAAACAGAAATCTTTTACTCTTAGATCTGGTGCAAGGCAAGGATATCCTCTATCACCCTTCCTATTGAATATAATCCTGAAATCATTAGCTGCAGCTATTAGACAAGAGGGAGAAATAAAAGGAATAAGAATAGGTGAAGAAGAAGTTAAATTATCACTATTTTCAGGTGACATGATACTTTACTTGAAAGATTAAAAAAACTCCACCAAGAAGCTACAAGAATTGTTACACAAATTTAGTAGCATACCAAGATACAAAGTCAATATCCAAGTCAGTAGCATTCCTCTACACAGATAACAAACACAGAGATGGAAATTAGAGAAATAATACCTTTTACAATATTGTTGTGGAAAATGAAATACCTTGGAATTCATCTAACTTAAGATGTCAAAAATCTTTTCACTGAAAATTACAGTACTCTGAACAAAGAGATTATAGAAGACTTCAGAAAATGGAAATATATTCCCTGCTCCTGGATAGGAAGAACCAACATCGTGAAAATGTCCATACTCCAAAACTTGTTGTACAGATTCAATGCAATCCCTGTCAAACTACCAACAACATACCTCCAATACCTAGAGAAATCATTCCTTCAACTTATTTGGAAATAGAAAAGACCTACAATAGCAAAGGCAATCCTAGTCAACAAAGGCAAGGCAGCAGGCCATTATAATTTCTGACTTGAAATTATACCACAAAGCTACTGTGAAAATCAGTATGGCAATGGCAACAAAATAGACCTGAGTATCAATGGAATAGACTAGGAGATGCAGAGGCATCTATGAACACAGTCAAGCACTTGATCTTTGACAAAGGGGCCAAACATGCTTACTGGAGGAAGGATAGCCTCTTTAACAAATGGTGCTAGAAAAACTGGCTCTCCACATGCAGAAAAATAAACTTGACCCAGCTCTATCACTATGCACTAAGCTGAAGTCAAATGGATTAAGTATCTAAACATTAAAACAGTAACACTCATTCTCCTAGAAGAGAAAGTAGGAGGAACTCTTGAAGACATAGGGGTAGACAAAGAGTTCATGAACAAAAATTAAATTGCACAGGTAATACTTGAAAGAATTAACAACTGGGACCACCTCTTATTGAGAAGTTTTTGCATGTCAAAAGAAATTACCAACAAAGTGAAAAGACATCCCACAAATTTCAATATCCTAACTTTTAAGCACTTAGACAAAGGTCTACTATCTAGAATTATAAACAACTAACGCATACTTCTCAGAGGACAAAATTAAAGAGGAGAATAAATATATGAAAAATGCTATACATTACTTGCCTTCTGTGAAATGAAATTAAAACAACACTGAGATCCCATCTCACCCCAGAAAGAATGGCTGTCATAAAGAAATGAACCAATAACAAATGTGGGAGAGTCTGTGAGGAAAAGGGAACCCATCTCTACTGCTGGTCGGAATGTAGACTGGTACAACCATTATGGAAATCAGTGTGGAAACTCCTTACAAAATTAGGACTAGAAATCCCATTCAAGCTAGGTACACCTCTACTGGGAATTTTCCCTGAGGAGATGAAAATTTCATATCATAGTGATATATGTGTACCTATACTTATACAGCACAATCTGTGATAGCTAAATCTTGGAAACAACCAAGATGCCTGTTACATGAGGAATGGTTGAAAAAGGTGTGTTATTTTTATACAACTGAGTATTGCTTAGCTATAGAGAATAATAAACTTGAAGACTTCCTATTTAAGTGGATGCCACTTGAAGATATAGTTATAAGTGAAATAAACCAGACCCATATGTGTAAGTATTGTATAGTCTCCCTATTATAAGTACTCAAAAGAAGAATTACAAATAGAAATGTTTAACACAATTAAAAGGAAAGCGAGAACTTGAGGATTGGACAATGAGGAGAGGGCAAGGCCAAAAGCTGGAAAACATGATGGGGCAAACCATACATTTATTTGCACTAGATGGATAAGGCAATGATCCAGAGAAACACCAGCAGGTTTTTGAAACTAGCAGTTAATTGGTGGGATTCTCACCCTGACTAACTATATATGCTGACGCCTGTGAACTAAACAATTGTACTGAAGATAGCAACATGTAATAGTGGGGAAATGTTTGGAATGCCTGTCATTCTGGTCTTCTAAATATGCATTTCTTGTCATGGCATACCAATTATTGCCATACTGTCTGTCAAGTAAATGTTTGTTTAAAAATAAAGGGTAATAAACAAAAAGTAAGACACAGGAAAAAAATGTCACAAGGCAGTCCTGCTACAATGCTGTATATGGATAGATTTCTAAATTTCTGTGTAAATATATGTAAGTGTTCATTCCTATAATTTTTAAATTGCTTTTTCTTCATATTCTGTATGGACTTAAATTTTAATATCTCAATACTTAATGGGAAATACCTGTTCTATCTTATGCCTACAATGTCTGATGTTTAGACAGATAATGAGAGTAAACTGAACTGCATATGTTGCAGGGTAATAATCAGCTTCTCTTCTGGAGGTTTAACAAACTAAGTTAGCAGATCAAAAATTGGAGAAAAGGAAGGGTTGCAAGGTCAGCCAACATTTTTTCCCTAGCCTTTCAAAGTCAGTGAAGACTGAGGATATAGGAGAACCTGTACTGTAACTCAGCTGTGCCCCAAATTTTCTGATCAAGATTATAGAGCCACACAAGAATGTGATCAATGATCTGTAGTGTGCCTAAGGAGAGTCACATGGAGAGAAAACATTCTCTCAGGCTTTCACAGAGAGAAAATTAGTCAAGCAATGGCCATGACTCATCCGCATGGCTGACAGTGACAAAGGATCTAAAAGTGAGGTACAGGGTTACAGAATAAACCCTGAGGGGACTTAACTGACCTTATCAGGTACAACAGTTACATTTCTTCTTATATAGGTCTTGATTTATCTGTATCTTAACAAGACAGCAGAAAAGTATAAAAACAATGTATATAAAGTAAAGTCATATTGATATACTGAACTGTGAAGGATTCAAGTGAACAACTTCTGTGGACAATCCACTACTATTGTGGATGGCTGACTGTGTTGGATTGTTTTGCTGAATTCATGCAACTATAGTATTTAGATGCCAATGGAATGCCCATCTCTGGCAGGACTAATCAAAAAAGCAGCTAAAAAGGAAGGACCATTTTGTATTTGTATGTACAGAATAGTTAAGATAGATACATAGCTATTTTCACTTAACTCGATGAAAAGATTTGTACTAATAGTATTTGGACAGGATATCCTATCTGCTTCTTATATTATATTATGGATAACCACTAAGAAGGTAACGATGTACAATGTATTAATTATTGAAACTGTCCTACTAATGAGCTTTGAAATTATCTTCTTGATATTTGTTTCTCAATAAAAAAATACATTTTTTTAAAAAAGTGGTGAGCAGAGTGATTGTTACCAGAAACAGAGGATCAAGGTTAAGAAAACTGAGAAATGTTAATCCTATGTGCAGGGTCTCACTATGCACTCAGACTCACAATGATTCTCCTGTCTCAGCCTACCCAACACTGATTTTACAGTGGTGTACCACTATACCTTGTTTCAATATCTGCAATGGCATGCCCAGGGTTCTGGGATTCACATATCATGTGTACCAGGGATCAAACTCAGGTCTTTGTGTTTGCCTGGCAGGTGCTTAGACCACCAAGCTATCTCCTTAGCCCTTAAAATAATTCTTCAATGAGAAAATTATTCATAATTATATTAGCATAGTTACACCATAGACAAAAACCGAACATTTTCAATAATAGGATATTGGTTAAAATACATGTCTATCTGATGAAATTTTATGCACATATACCTTATTGCAAAAAGGTAAGTGAGACATTTTCTATGATAAAATACTATTAACTGTATATAAACTTTTTAAAAGCTGGGAAAAAGATACATACCTTTAGTATTTATTTAATTGAGTATATACGCATATTTAAGGATAGGGAATACATAATATTAATGTTTCTTATGTCAAAATAGAAGAAAAATCTATTTCTGGCACCATTTTCTATTTTATTCTTTTTTTTTTTTTTTTTGTATTTTTAGGGAAGGGTCTACAGGTTGTTCAGGGTCTCACCACTAGTTTGGACTCATAGCGATTCTCCTGTTAACAGCCTCCCAAGTACTGGGATTACAGGCCAGAGTCACCATGCCCAGTTCCAATTAATACCTTAGAATGTACCAGGGGTGGTGCAAGCATGGCCAGCTGGGGATCAAAGTCCTGGCCATTGCTCCTGCTTATAGGCACTTTAATCCACTGAACTATTTGGCCGGCTCTACCATTTCCTATTTTTTAAGGGCTCTATATTGAATATTTTTTTGAGGAAATAAACCTAAAAAGAACAACTTGAGGGTTTGTTTGTTTTCATGAGCAAACGGCTTTTTCCTATCATCATTTCCCTGCTTGCGTCTCTCCAGGATTGGTAACCAACCGTACCATTTTGGCTATTTCATTCTGGACGTTCAAGTGTCTCCATTAAGTAGTAATCCTGAGAAATGGCCCTTTCAATTCCTTGCCCAGTCTCAGTGATGTCATCTTTAACTTACTCATGATTTCATTTTTTAAATAAATAGCTGTCCACATCAAGAACTTCAAAAGATATGAAATTTTATCCTCTTTGCTCCCCAGTCCCAACTTCCACATGAATTTAGATTCTTGGTAATATTTTTTCTATATGAAGATCAACATTGTATTGAGACTGTAGTCAAGAAACAAGGAAGCTACACTTACATTCATGCACTTATCCACATAAGCACACATCACACTCAGTACGTCACATAAACAGGCACTGACACCCTAATTATGGACACTCATTTCAGTACACTTATTAAGCCACATGCAGGCACAGATTTATACACACACATACGACTAGAGACTATGAAATTAGTCAAGTTGGTTCATGGTGGCTGCTTATTTAAATATGCTACATTTATACATCTTAGAAGGTACTTGAAACTGGACCGCTCCCACAGCCCCAAAATGCTGAGTAAAACATTTTGTAGCTACACCATGGATAAGCAGGTATTTGGAGCACATTATGCAATCAGGTCATATGTGTTTTTCTTTCATCAGTGAAAGAGAATTATTACCACACGTTAGTTTTATTTTTAACACTTTTTATTTGATTATCTTGTAATCAGTGTACTAATCACTGCTATAGACCATGAATATGTGCTTTCAGTTCAGTGCCTTGCTGCTGTCCATATTTTTTTATTTTATTCTTTTTTTGTATTTTTAGGGAAGGGTCTACAGGGTGTTCTGGGTCTCACCACTAGATTGGACTCGTAGTGATTCTCCTACTGGGATTTCAAAACACATGAATTAGTGATACTGAAAAGGTAATAAATTTATGTAATTGTCATGTGTGATTATCTTCAACCTTTTTGAAAACCATGCTGTATACTGTTTCAGGATTGCTCTGATTTCACCACCATTTACAAAGTACACTGTATCAAACCCAAGGAGAGTAATGAATAAGCCATCCATCCTTCTTCCAGGTTGCTTAGCAGGGTGTACTTTTTTTTCTGCAAAAGAATGTGCTGTTTTAATTGAGAAGAGAATGAGAAGTGATCTGCTGCATCACTAAAATGTCAAAGACTTACTGGAATAAAAAAGAGAATAACTCATTTAGAATCATTTAATTGAATTAATGACACATTTGATTTAACTAGGAGAAAAAGGATAATAGTTATCTGAGCCAAAAAGCAGTGTAAAAAAGTGATAGAGGCAAGAAATGGAACCATAGGCACTAACCGTGAAAAATGTATCTGTTTTTACCTGTGTGAATGACTTTAAAAGTTGTGGTGATCAACTTTGGAGGAGAAACAAAATAGGATCCCTTGTACTTCATTAGTTCTGGACTTTAAGTGTGGTTGTCATTTCGTAAAGAATTATGAAGTTGTCTTCCATGACTTTTTCTTTCTCTTTGACTTTCTTTTCCAATTCAGAATCATACCATAAATATTGATTAGGGAATTGAACTTGCTATATATTTAAAGAAAAAGGAAGGCTGAAACTGAGAGGTGATAAACCAAAAGCTACTAGAACCTCTGTGTCTGGTAGGCAAAAGCAAGAAATTCCTTTTAAATTCCAACTGTGTTTACTGATATGATGAATGGGCTTTTCCTCTTTCTGAGTTTCTTTTTCTAAGGAGCATCAGTCAATGATTCTAAGTAGACTTAATTTCCTAATGAGACTGACTTTAAGTACAAAGGTTGCCCCCACTAGCTTTTCTGGCTTTGTCTCTAACATATCCTGTTCCAAAAAAGAATCTTTGTACTCCTCAAGAACATACCAAGTGAAAGAGAAAAATGGCTTTGACCATAAGGAGAAACATGAATTGTTAAAAAGGAACAGCTACAATTTGGAACCATAAAATATTCTGTACCTAAATAATACAAATCATACATCAGACTAACATCTACCTTCATGCAACCATATTTCATTTTATGTAAGAATTATAGGCCAAATGCAGGATATTTATAATTATGTTAAACTTTAAATTTTTGAGACCATTATATATTTATGTACAGTATAGAAAGCTTCCTATGTTTCCTTTACCCTAATGCATCCAGTAGTAGCATCTTCCAAAACTATACAATATAAGAATTGGGACATCTACACTTATAAAATCAGGATGTGGAACATTTCTATCAGAAGAAAAATCCCTGACCTCACCTTTTACAGTCAGCTCTACTCCACCTAATCTCCTTCTTTAATGACTGGCGATGTTCAGTTTCACTTCTTTTGTTTAGTTGTCCTGTGCAACTTCTCATTGATTGAATGTTTCTTTGTATGCTTTGCCTATTTTGTAGTTTAATTAATTTTGTTTTCCTACTATCAAGGTTTGAGAAATATTCATATATTCCATATACTAACATTTTATTGAATAGTGATTTTTTTTTCTCTCTGAGGCTGAAATTTTATCTTTTTAAGGACATGTATTACTGAATAAATATTGATTTTTCATAGAAAGCTTTCATTTGTTAGGTGATACCTTTAGTATCAAGCTCAGGATCTCTTTGTCTAGCCCTGGATCCTATAGATCTATTCCTAAAATTTCTCAATTTAGGAAGAACTGGCATCTTTACCATGTTAACATTTTCTTTTGATAAAAATAGTGGCTCTATTAGTTTTTCTCTGATTTCTTCCATTAGAAATTTGTAGCTGAAATCCTGAATGCTATAAAAATATTTTATGAGAAGATCTAAGTATTTTAATCAAAGTATTAATATATTGCATTTTTAATATCGACAGCCACATATTCATTGCTACCATGTTAAAATATAAGCAAGGCCTGTATTCATGTGTTCTAGTAGTTTGTTTTGCTTTTTTGTACATATCTTAGGATTTGTCAAATACATCAATTTAATTTTCCCCCTTCCAACTTGGGTGCCTCTTGCTTTCTACTTTATTTCAAAGACTGCAATTTTCCAATGATTAATCTTCGTATGAATGATGAAAACATGTAATCTACCTTTATTCCTGATTTTCAGAACAAAAGATTCAGTTTGTCACCCTTAAATAATATTAGCATCAAGAGGTTTTATACTTCCTATCAGGTTAAGAAAACTTCTTCTATGCATACCTAGTTTAATGATTGATTTTTTGCTGCATAAATTTGTAAATGAGATTTTTCTGGTTTAATTGTTGATATGATAGATTATAGTTTTTATTTTTTAAAGAGAATACACAATATTAATAAAAATTTGGATTGATTGCATTTTGATCATAAATGTTAAACTAATCTTGCAATTCTAGAACAAACAGTATTTGTAGGGTTTTTTATATAATATATTCAGCTTGG
>PVKA01047892.1:0-14076 GCA_004027165.1 Ctenomys sociabilis
AGACCCTGTAGACACTGTAGACCCTGTAGACACTGTAGACCCTGAAGACCCTGAAGACCCTGTAGACCCTGTAGACACTGTAGACCCTGTAGACACTGTAGACCCTGAAGACCCTGTAGACCATGAAGACTCTGTAGACCCTGTGGACCCTGTCCTAAATTCATGAAAATAACCTATATTTTAACGTGTTGCCTCTTTTAACAGCATGTGTGATTATATTTGTTTTTCTCATGATTTGGGAAGAAATTTTGTAATTTGGTGCCCCGGCAGGATAGGGGACTGTAAACCTAAAGCCCTAAGAAAGTAGCCTGGTTACTCGTCTTACACATCACAAGCAACAACCAATACAGACGATGTAAAGGAGAACATGTAGGAAAAGCCTACAGACAATCATCTTGATGGTAAGAAAGAGCACCAAATATTATTGCTACATTTTTAATTATGGCATATACATCTCACAGCTAATTGTAATAATAGCTTTAAAAATGAAGTACTTTCTCTATTCCAGGAAGTTAATTACTTAACAAATACATTGGGCTAAAAATTCTCACTCTATGAGTTATAAACATATTCATCCAGGTAGAAAATGAGAATCCTGTGAGTTAAATACAAAAGTTACATTTTTCTTGCTATATAAGTCTTGCTTTATCTTGTTCTTACCCATCCAGCAGAAAAATATAAAAACATATAAAAAGTAAAGCCATATTAATATGCTGAGCTCTGAAAGGCTCAAGTCAACAACTTTGACATTGCCAATCCTATGGATAACCCATTACTATTATGGACTACTGGATGATATTGGATTATTTTGCTGAATTCATGCACCTACAATATGTAAATGACAATGGAATACCCATCTCTGACAAACTAAGGAAGGTGATACAAATGAAGAACTATCTTGTATCTGTATATACAAAATGGTTAGGATAGATATACAGCTACTTTCTCTAAATTCAATGAGAAGAAAGATTTGTACTAATAGTGTTTGGACAGAATATCATGTCTGAATCTTGTACTATGAATAATCACTATGAAGACAACAATATGCAATGTATTAATTATTGAAACTGTCCTACTAATAGCTTTTGAAACTGTCTCATTATTACTTGTTTCTCAATAAAATTAATAAAAAATAAATCCAATATATCCTGCAAAAAAACAAAACAAGAAATTATCTATATGCAATCATAGCTAGGCCTCTGATAGTATAAAAAAGAAATGCTAGCCAATTATACTCAACTGTTAGGCATTCACTTTTTTTGTTTGTTTTATTTTGTATTTAGGACAGGGTGTACAGAGTCTTACTGCATAGATCAGACTCGTAGTGATCCTCCTGTAAAAGCCTCCCAAGAGCTGGGATTACAGGCACGCACCACCACGCCCAGCCTCAATTGCCTTCTTAGCGATCCTAGGAGGGTAGGACTGGCTCGGCAGGGCCGGGTTTGAACCCCCAGCCCCTCTGTCTGCCTAAGCAGGCGCTTTAATTCACTGAGCTATTTTGCTGCTGACCCTAGGCGTTTACTTTTTCTATGATACCTTATTAAGGTAGCTTTGAGTACAAAATTTAGGTGTTAAATCATCTAAGTTATAAAACTATTTCTCACAGTAGATTTTCAAACAAGATTTTAGAGCTGCTTGCCCTTTAAATTCATATTTATTTACCAATTGAGAAACTTCTTGTAAACAAAACTGAACTACTGGACTGATTAGTTAACTTTCTTGTGTATCTTATTTTAAAAGATTGTATCATTGTACATGAGTAGTACATCATGTTTACATCCCTTGTGAGGATTTGTTACAAGCACATAGCTCATGTTTCTTCCTTTTCATCCTCCGCTACACCAATCATTTTCAAGGTATCTTAATGGTAAGCACACACTGTAAATAGCTAACTGGTAGCAGACCTTCAAATTTGAAAGTGACAGCCTTTAAAATAACGATTTCCTTTGAATCACTTGCCTATAATTATTTTTAAGATATTACATGGGGGACTAATTAGGTACAAGATACCCGGAGGGATTAAAAACAGAAACAAGATTGATTAATTGAGCTTATAAATATTCCAAGGGGGGGGGGAAGAGAAAGCAAAAACACAGATTTAATTTGGAAGAATTGACTGCTAGACTTGTGTTCTGAATGATGATTAAAAGGAATGGCAAGCTAAATTTGTGCATCTCTCTAAATTGTAAAATTCCCAGTGACTATTTTTTCACTAATATGATGTATATATTGACATGTATGGCTCATACAGCATAAATATTAATAAAATCATGGACTGCATAAGAAAAATTAGTATTTTATTTGGGCCTGTTATTTTGATAAAATCAAGAAATTCTAACCTACTCATTTGCCTTGTTTTATTCCACATATCAGCCTTTCTTGTTTCTTTTTTTGGTGAAACCAGGAATTGAACTCAGACCCTTATGCTTGACAGGCAAGCGCTTATTCTACTGAGCCATCTCCCTGGCCCCCAGCCTTTCTTTTATATTGATTTGGCACTTACTGTACCACCAGATGCCATCCAGCGTGTCTTCTTCTGCCATTACTTTTCTTGAGTATCAACAAAAATTGAGTTTATGGTCATTCTCTGTCTTTCCTCAACCACCACTGTCCAGCACTTTGGCCAATGGCTCTCACTACACAAATCTTCCTGTACTCTACTTGGCCCCCCGTGGTTATTCTTTCTTCCCATTCACTAAGTGGAAAAAGTTCTTGAAAATACTTTACTTTTCTCTCTTGCTAGTATCACAGAGACAAAGGAAAATAAACTCTCAAAGCTCAAAAATTACCCACTTTTCGATAGCTTAGCTGGTAACTAGCCCATTGGTCTATTCTTTTTAGCATCATCAAGGCATTCCACATACTGAAACAAGTTTTCTTATGCTTCCGAGAAAAAAATAAAATAATAAAAGCCACAGCCAATATTTCAAATACTTGAAAAGAAAACTGGGAGTATGCTAAATATTAAGATTTTCATTTTATATTCACAGTTATCTTAATTCACTGTTTTATGGAAAGAGAGTGGGCAAACCTCAAGTGATTGTCATCAGGGACTCAGACTGTGACTTGGCAAACTTTCAAGGTGTCTTTCATTCATATGCTACCTTCTCAGACTCATAGTGATTCTCCTGTTTTCAGCCTCCCCAACTCTGGGATTATAGGAGTACACCACCATGCCCAGTTTTCGTGCCCTTCTCTGTGCACCCAGGGTTGGGGCTGGCACAGCATGTGGTGCTGGGGATCAAACCTCAGTCCCCGTTCTTGCGTAAACAGGTGCTTAGTCCACTGAGCTATCTCACTGGCCGTAAGGTCTCCACATTATTGGTTTATGGTGTACTTAGGTTTGCTTTTTGTCTCTGTTTGAATATCCTTAAAAACAAAAATCTTAATTGCAGTTCTCTTACAACACGTAGAAATATCCTTGATTTTATCAACTATCCAGGATACATCCAGTGTATATTTACAAATTTAATGTTTCCTCAGGATCTCTATGGCACAAAAATAATATTACGCCATATTTCTTTTCAAATAAATAAAATCATATTTCATAGATATTACCCAATATAAAAGGAGCATAGTTGTTTTAAGTGAAATAATGGCATTAAAATATTTAGACCATTTCAAAGTTTATGCATATATAATGTATATTTCTGTATGCTTGTGTTATCACATAGAAACCAAACAATAGCCTCATTAACTTTGTTGCTGTACATCTCTCAATATGTTCTCTAACACAATGGAAGATATTGTTTACAATTTAAAGTATTATTTTTACTGCTGAAGACAACATTTAAATGAGCTATATCTTTTCTACACAAGTAGATGGCAAATGTAATGCACATGCTGATGTCTCTTCCATGAATTATCTTGATTTTACATAACTGGAATTCAGAATACTAGCACCTTTAAAAGAATGAAACTCAAATTATGAAGAGCAAAATAACAGAGAGGGAGGTTTATCTATCTAAAATGGGAAAGAGATTAAGAGTTGGATGGGAAAAAGGGAAGGGAAGGAAAATGTTCAATGTACATGTAACATCTCTTCACAAGGAATGTAGATATCATATGATACCAAACAAGAACATTTACTGATGAATACTCAAAAATGTTTGTAATAGCACACTATTTTCATAAATGAATAGACATAATTATAAGATCATCCAGAAAAACTTTACCAAGCTGTGTAACATAAACTACGATAATAACTGATGGCCCATCGCATTTTCATAATCAACGGGACAGATTCCTCAAACTTGTGTCCATACTCAGCTTTGATTATCACTTAATGTTTGTTTTCATTGTCACGTCATGTGTTTCCTTCATCAGATGCCTTTGTAAATATCATACGATTTGGAATTAACTAGAATTATAATATACTGTCATTAATTATTGCAGGTGAAACTATGTAAGTTTTGCTCAAAGTGGAGAGTAACAATATATGATTAAGTGAAACATGATTTTCCCCCCTGAAATATAGCTTCTCTGCTTCCAGAATGATATCTATATTTTTTTCCTTTCAGGATCTACCTCAAATTTTTATCACCATTCTTTGTCACCTTTTATTGTCACCTAAAGCCTATCTTATTCCAGCAGCATTCTAATATCTGTGCTAGATAGCACCTTCTATGGAACCACACACACACACACACACACACACACACACACACCATGATGGAAAATGAAATGACAAAATACTGAACACACAACTTCCCTGAAGATCAATGGCAGCCTTATGCATTTGATCCACATAGTCAAGGAAGCATATCTCATCAAATGAAAGTTTTGAAAAATGTGATGAGATCTAGGTTGAGTTTTGCTGTATCATAAGGAGCTGATGGGGAAAACAATGAAGCAAGAACATTGTTAATATTCTTACGACAGGGCATAGCATGAGCAAAGACACAGTCCTTCAGATTAAGTGTAAAGAACTCAGTCAATATGGACGTTTGAGAAATCTAATACAGGGAGCTGGGGAGATAGCTCAGTGGAATAAATGATTGCCTGGCCAGTGCAGGATTCTGAGTCTGACCCTTATTATCACCAGAGAGAGAGAGGGAGAGAGAGAGAGAGACAGAGGCAGAGGCAGAGGCAGAGGCAGAGGCACAGGCACAGACACAGACACAGACACAGACACAGACACAGACACAGACAGACAGAGAGACAGAGACAAAGACAGAGACAGAGACAGAGAGGTGTAATACAATGGAAGATATTGTGTAAAATTTCAAGTACTATTTAAACTGTACAAAATATCACGTGTGAGATAAACTCAGAGATAAGAAGGCCACCACATTTAAGATAATAAACTATATGAAGTTCACTTCTATTAACATTCTTTTAAAGGACACATTTGCCTTTAGAAAATTGTCTAAAAGACAATAACTACACCATCTTTGGCAAAGTATTAAAAACTGTAAGTGTCACTTCAGATGAAGCACTGTTCTGGAATAAATGACAGCACAGTGTGGGTGGTCAGTGCCTGAATTCATAAGCAAAAAATAATAATGCGATTTACTAGAAAACGTTGACAATTTCCAACATAATTTTAATGACTCAAATAAACTTCATACTGGTGTTATGCAAATGGCTACTTCAATTTTTTATTCCCGGCAATGTTGGTCATTGTAGCTACCTATATAGCTGAGCACATCATAGTTCGGGAATAGGTTCATCAGCATTACATGCAACATTTGCTTTGTCTCTAAAAAGGCAGGGCTTTTATGAACTAGGAAATGACTTTGAATGTTGTGTGTTAGAGTATTCTTTTAAATTTATTTATTTATTTGCGGTACTGGGGATTGAACTCAGGATCTTGCACTTAAGACAAGTGCTTAAGACAAAGCAAATGCTTATAGTTTTAGAGTATGTTTACAAATGAAATGATGGCTATGCCCTCAAATAGAGCACAAATTTGCAAAAATCTTTGAGATTCAGTGAATTTTCTAAGCTTCGTATCTCAATTTAAACAGACTAAAATATTTTTTAAAATATAAGCTTTGGACTGATGATGGCATTCAATGAAAGAGCACTTTTCTAGCACATGCAAGGCCCTGCACTCTCCATTCCTGGCAGCAAAGGTAGTTATTGTAAATAAATATTAACTAACTATAAAGGTTGACACTGACAAAGGATCTACAGAGTGAGGTATGGGGTTACAGGATAAACCCTGAGGGGACTTACCTGACCTCATCAGATACAAAAGCTACATTTTTTGTTATATAGGTCTTGCTGTATCTCAGTCTTAACCATCCAGCAGAAAAGTATAACAATGAAGTATATAAAATAAGGCCATAATAATAAGCTGAGCTGTAAATGAGTCTAGTGAACAACTTCTTCAGATAACCCACTATTATTGTGGACTGCTGGATTGTGTTTGATTTTTTCACTGAGTTGAGGCACCTATAATAATTGAATGACAATGGAATGCCCATCTTTGACAGGACTAAACAAAAAAGGGGATAGAAAGGAAGAACCATGATGTGTGTGTATAAACAGTACAGTTAGGATAATTATACAGTACTTCTGCATAATCTATGAGAAGCAAGATTTGCACTAATAGTGCTTGGACAGGATATTCCATTGGTTTCTTGTACTATGGATAACCACTAGGAAGATAACAAGGTAGAAAGTATTAATTATTGAAACTGTATTATAATTCAGCTTTAAAAATAAGGTAAGTATACAGCTACATTCTCTTATGTCATTGATTGGAGACATCTGCTCTAATAGTGTTTGTAAGTAGAATATCATGTATGCACTTTGTATGACAAAAAACACTAGGAAAACAATATGCAATGTATTAATTATTGGATCTGTCCTGCTAATTTTATTTGAAACTGTCTCATTGCTATTTGTTCTTCAATAAAATTTAAAAAAATAAGAATTTCTCAAGAAGTGAGAAAATTGTATCACTTATCCTAATACTTGAGCACAGACCTAGGGATCTGTAATGTGAGTCTTTTATGCACTGCTACTTTTTTAATATTTTAATTTCAATTGTCCATGAAAGTAATGTAAAATATTTTCCCTACAAAACATATTTTTCATATTAAATTCATATATGTGCATTTATATTAATATAGTTATGTCATATATATACACACATATACATACATATACATATATACACACACATATACATATATATATACATATATACACATACATATATATATATATATATATATATATATATATATATATATAATCTGATTTCCAATTTACAATGGTTCACTAACCATCATTCCAACAGTGGCTTTAATGGATGCACCATGCCTCAATGCTCTTAGCTTGAGAAATAGCAATAAAATCCATAATCATTTTTTCATCATTGGAGAAAACTTATTTTGCACAATACAATTGTTTCATGGAGAAATATCTGTGTACCATGCGTATACTGCAATAGAGTTTTAATTCCTTAAAATATAATCATTTTATTGTACACTGATGTATATAATAAAAATGAAAGGTTTAACTAAAAACAGTATTTTCACATAGTTTTTATAAATTGATATCCTCATTTTAAAGTAGCAAATTATTAACAGAGTTTCTAGACCTGTGACTATGTTATTGCAGCACAAATATAATACCCTGGTCACAGTTGGGCTTTAGAACATGTGATATGCTTCAATACTGCACTCAACTTACACAAAAAATGTTCTGTAAGCCAGCCGATAACAAGAATCATTAGCATTATTTGTCACAGACCTTCTGTTTGAAAACAGAAAAGCCAAGAAAACAAAATGGATTACGAGCTGAGGCCCTAAAGCAAAACATAAAATGAAATCAATACCATGTCTGCTGCTTTCATCATCAATTCAAACCCTATCTTAATTGCTCTGTCATTTATTCCTGATTGAAAGTCTAGTTATCAAATCAAAACACAGTGATGTATTCATTAAAAGGTTTGATTTTACCTCCATGTTTAAAGATAGTCATAATTTTAAAGGAAAGCAAATATTGTCCCTTCAATTACACAGTTGCATGATCAATCAGAGCTATAAAATACCTTGTTACTGTTTTGTACAACATAAAAATAACAGGATAGGGATAGATCTATAGCACAGTACTGACACAAATTTCTATAGAGACTCTGTCCTGGACACAGACTTCTTGAATCCTCTTTTGATATTTCATTCTGTGTGTTTAGGAGACACTGACTTAATTGGGGAGATAAGACATATGGACGAGAATTAAAGTTATTTCATACTTTTGAAATCACATATTGGAAATAGCAAACATTCACTTCTATCTTTTCTGGTGAATTGGAGATACTTATTTGATCAAACTAGCAGTCCACATGGTAGCCAAGAGAAATAATAGAAGTATCTGTCAGGCTACTGAAGGGGAGATTAAAAGCAAAAATGTGCACAGTTGGAGAGCCAGCAGTGAGGCAACAGTTGGAATTAGCACCTTATTACTGTCTTTTTTGAAGGAAGAAAAATGCCCTTAGGGTTTCAGAGTCAGCCCTCTAATGTTAGATGAGCTCACACATGCATGCCCACGACTACAGCATCGACAGCAAGGCCACTAGGGGGCAGTGATGGGGAGGCAGGAGCGTGGTGCTCACCCATAGTGCTCTGTTTAGCAAAGCCATGGCATATGAACCAAACAAGTGATGCATTTGTTGTATTACTTCGTACCGCGAGCCTGATATGGAAATCTCCTCACTGTCCGATCTGAACAGAAGCACTCACGCTTTGAATACCTTGTAGAGATTGTATTCATGTGGACATGTTTTAGTAGATTGCTATCCATCAATAATCGACACAAAGTCTACTTGCGTGAATCTTAAATTTACTAGAACCACTGTCCTTCATTTTACTTTGCATTCACATTGCAATGAAATGCTTAATATTGACATTATACCATACAAATATTATTTTTTTAATTTTATATATTTGATACAGGGTCTCCCTATGTAGCTAGGACTGGCAATGATCCTCCCGTCTCAGTTTCCTCAGTGCTGGGATTACAGGCATGTGCCATCATGCCAGGTCTCAGTGGCTGGCACAGTTCAGGGCCAGCCTGGCATGTGGTAGTAGGGATGGAAACCGGTCCCTTCACTTAGCTAGGCAGGCACTTATACCACTGAGCTATCTCTGCAGCCCTATACTGTATACTTATTAAACTGTATTTTACTTCTATTCATTTTAAAATATTGATATGAAACTTTTTCTGCTGTTTAATAAACTCTGAAAATATTATTACTTTAAAAATAATTATTTGAAAGGACTGAAACTATGAAATAACTAGAAAGAAGTGGGGATTTAGATAATAGTGTAATCTATGATTTCTTTAACCTCAAATGCATAGGAAACAAGAGCAGAAATTAGCACATGGGCGTACGTCAAACAAAAAAGCTGCATTGGGGACACAGCTCAGCAGCATGAGCACCTGCCTGGCAAGTGCAAGGTCCAGAGTTTGATCCCCAGTAACAAAAAAAAAAGCTGCATAGCAAAGGAAATTGTCAATAAAATGAAAAAACAAGCTATAAAACTCCATAAAACATTTGTTAAATATTCGTGCAACAATGTATTAAAAATCAGGACAGATATGTAAAAATAATACAGGAAAGTCAAAAAATACACTAAAGAAAAGTAATCCAGTATAAAAATGGGCCAATGATCTGCATAGACATTTCCCAAAAGAAGTAGAAATGATCAGCAAATATATGGAAAAATAATATTATAAGCCTTAAAGGAAAAGAGAACTACAGTGAAAAACAATCTCAGTCTACTGGAATAGCTATTATAAAACAAGTACTAAAAAAAAAGTCCATGTTGTTATGATTCAAAAAAGAAACTCCAATACAGTCTATTATCAGGAGGAAGTAGTACAGGGAGAATAGTATGGCACTTTCCTGACCAACAAAAATTGAACTATCATTTAATTTAGCCACTCTAGGGCCAGCCAACTAGCTCAGTGGAATGAAGTGTCTGCAAGCAGGCGCAGGGGCTGGGGGTTTGATCCCCAGGCTTGCGGTCCTGGCCCCACACCCGGGGGCACTGAGTTGGCAACTGAGACTGGGTGTGGTGGTGTAGGCCTGTAATTCCAGATCTTGGGAGGCTGTAAACAGACAGACCACTACAAGTCCAATCTAGTAGGACCCTGTTGAACCTTCCCTAAAAAAATACAAAACAAAAAAAGAAAAGAAAAATCTAGCCACTCTACTTCTGGGTATGTGAAACAAAAGCTCCAAAGAGATACCGGCCAGCCTGTGTGTGTGCTGGAATCAGAGACAACAGCTATGATATAAACTCAACCTAGGTACCAAGTGAATCAATAAACGGCATTAGATAGAGATAGAGATATAGACATAGATATAGATATAGATTTCATATATATTTAATTCATAGAGAAGAATAAAATTATGCCATGTATAGCAAAATGAATGGAAAGGGCAGACATTATATCAAGTGAAATAAGTCAGATTAAGAACAGATATCACATGTTCGTTACCATACATGGAAGTCAAAAAAATCCAGGTTGGGAAGCTGTGTAAGAGGAAGAGCAAATAGAACAAGGCTGGATTTCACACTGCAGAGCAAGCACACACTGAAAGGTCACACTGAGTCCTACTAAAATGTGCTGCTAATGTATTAACTGAAGGCAGGAAAAATGATTACTCAATAAGCATTATGATCATAAGCAAAAAAATTAAACCTCAACTGTTTAATCCCAACTTCAAATTTCATTTAAAGTTAAAATATTGTCTTCCTCCCTATCCTGATATATTAGGTCTTCCACTTTTCATAAAGAGGTTGCAAATTATTTTTTCTTCTCCCCCATTTTAAATCCTGTCCACTTTAGTTCACTTTTGTTTATCACTCACACTTGGGATATGACCTTGAGACCATGGAGAAAAGATGTGTGGGCCAGGTAGAAAATACTATGGCTGAAAAATTCTTGGATCAGGGCTGTGTTTAAAACAGACATTGTTGGGGCCAGGGAGATGGCTCAGTGGAATAAGTGCTTCCCTGACAAGCGCAAGGGCCTGAGTTCAATTCCCCGGTTCCACCAAAAAAAACAAACAAACAAACAGAAAAAAAAACAGACATTGTGAATGGCTACTGTGTGGAGAATTAATTTGGATAAAGCATTCCAGTTAAGGCAGCCATATCATGTTATCATTTATTGAGCAATGTGAATGAGGCCTTGCTCTGGAATCGCCACCCTTCCTTCAGGTGACCCTACTGAAACAAGTCTAGACCACGAGAACTCACTGAGGCCTCAAAACTGGATGTTGGGCAACATTCACAGATTTTCTGCTTGCGTAATTGTAGGGTTATGCAAATGTAGCTCCAAGCATTGTAAGAGTTACTGCTCCCTCATTTCTCTAGATTTCTCCAGTCAGCCTCAAACATAAATCACTGTACCCTGAAAACATAGGGAGAGAATGTTTTGATATAGTCACTGATATTAAATATTAGATGAGAAAGTTTATATAGCCCATAATCTTTTCTGTTGGATGAGTATATTATGGCAGACATTCAACTTTATAGCATTTCTTCCTAAAATTATACTGCACATAAAATCATTTCTAAATTTCTACTTGCTTGACCTTTTTTAATTCTCCACAAAGGAGGCTGTACAGTAGTAAATTCTGATTTTCAGTATCCTGTAGTTCCTGTATCTGTGCCTTGTGCAAATCTTTACAACTTGAGATCCTCTGTACCTTGCTACATTTGCCATAATGTTCCAAAAAATGCTGTTTTTAATAATTTCTACAATCTGTTTACTCTGTTTGAAGTTTCCCTTTTCAATGTTGTATGTCCAGTCTTCAGGAAACAACTCAAAGGTCAAGATGTGGGAAAGTCTTTTCTGTCCAGGCCCATATTTTACCTGTTGACTCTCTACATGACGGCCACTCCTAAAGAGGCACTGGAGACACACTAGCAGTGTTTCTTGAAATCTAATTGCAGTATCTGGACCATTGTAGAGAACTAATAAATACTTAGCAAGACAATGGATGCTGTCACACCCAAGTCTCTTATAGGTAGAGGATAATGATCAGTGACATTCTGAATCGGGAGTGCATTGACCAAACTGGGGGTAATGGAATCAATCACATCTGTGCTCCCTAGTATTACATTCATTTTATATTTGCTATTTTTATTTTTACAGTGGGTGAAAGAGCTGCAATAATAGAAAAATTACTTAACCCTGCTTATATTTAAATTATTGAAGAATATGCTATATATATATATATATACATATATATATATACATATATATATATATATATATATATATATATATATATATATATATTTGTTTGTTTTTTTGTTTTTGTGGGACCAGGGATTGAACTCATGATCTTGTGCTTGCCAGACAAACGTTTATTCTACTGAGCTATCCCTGGCCCCTAGAATATGCTCACTAAATATGCCCTGTGTTAGCTTGTATTATACAATTATTCATAAAGTCATCATTCATATTACCCACTACTTGCACAGATGATGAATGAAATTAAAATGATAAAGTTAGTTGTTTTTTTTTTTTTATTTTGGCAAAACCAGGAAATGGTTTTGCCCTTGCCAGGGAAGCACTTATTCTACTGAGCCATCTCCCTGGCTAAAGTTAGTATTTTAGGAAGGGAAAACTATATCTAGAAGTACAAATGAACAATCTAAAACCTTGAGTGAACACTTAATAATAAGGTACAGTCAACAGCCTCTTTTAGTAAATACAAGTCTACTGGAGGATAGCCACAGCCTCTGGGCTGTGTATCATTTCTCTCAGCATTAAATGTATAATAAAACCGAGTACATTTACTGTAAAAGAGAATATGGCCATAAAAATTAAAAATATTTTTTCTCAGGGGTACTGTTTGCAGCATGACAGTGAATCCACTCATTATTTTGAAGGCCAATAAATAAAGGGAAAGGTTTCAACAGTGATTTTATTTATCTTTTGATGGTTTCAAGATCTCAGAGTAAGTAAACATTTGATATGATAAGTTTCTCTTTCTAGGAGCATTTTGGCTAATGAACACAGAAGAAGAAATAAGAAAAGGATTAATGGATCTAGAACATAACTATCATTGGATATAATCATTAAGAGAAAAACAAAGAAAGATAATGTCTAGTATAATCAAAGAGAGATAATATCTAGAGATAATAGGTCTAAAAGGTAAATGGCACACATCCTGGATCTGCCCCAGATATAACTATTGAGCCACTAGCAACTAATAAAAGCACGAAATGATCCCTTCTCAATGCAGCCATTGAAAGGCTTTGCCAGTCAGATAGCTCAGCAGTCTAAAGTGCCTGGTTAGGCAAACCAGGGCAAGCTCAGGGACAGTGGTTTGATCCCGGACACCACATGCCCTGACAGTTCCATACCCAGGGTGGCCTGAACTG
Source organism: Ctenomys sociabilis (assembly GCA_004027165.1). Classification (NCBI taxonomy): domain Eukaryota; kingdom Metazoa; phylum Chordata; class Mammalia; order Rodentia; family Ctenomyidae; genus Ctenomys; species Ctenomys sociabilis. Next base: position 13,365 of record PVKA01047892.1, read on the forward strand.
GCCAAAAACAAACAAAAAAGGAAACCCACCCCCCTACTCCAGAATGGTCTTGAACTCACTGTGCAGCCTAGGCTAGCCTAGAACTTGATGAAATTGTCCGTTTCAGCGTCTCAGCGCTAGGATTGCAGGTGTGAGCAATCCTACATGGCTCCTATTCTGGTTTCTTAAACAAATCAATGTTAATGAAATGAAATGTGTTCATAGGCTGAAGCACGGATTAAAAGCGATTTAAGAAATTTATTAATGAAGCACAATGATTGAAACCTTATTAGAATTCTAAAGAAAGTAAATGTTTAATATTAATATTGACTGGACATTAGTTATCATTAAATAATTGGTTAATTTGGATTGAAGTAGTAATTTTAATTACTATTTTAAGAGTCTTTATCTTTAAGGAATCTATCTAAGAATATACAAAGATAGGATGTTAGTCGTGGATTAACTTCAGAATAACAAGTTTTGGAATAGTTAGAATTAGAAATCAGTCTATTTCCCAGGATGTGATTATACTGAGTACGGTGTTGATACATGAACTAACATTGTAATATTTTCTGTAATATTCATATTTACAATGTTGCATAATTTGATTCCTGCAATTGGAAAATGGAAATTCTGTATTCTACATAAAATATTATTTAAGACTCTTACAGGATTTAATATTCTTAATCTTGAATATATGAAATTAGTTCTAAAATTTGTATTTTAATTATTA
>PVKA01047893.1:0-14057 GCA_004027165.1 Ctenomys sociabilis
ACCTTTTAAATAGGCTCATCTAATGTAATTATATTTTACATAGTCCTGCATAACTACCATCTTTAGAGTTCTTTACTCTTTATCCAGGACCACACAGCAACTTCTCTTGCCTTCTGGAGTATGATCTTTGTTGTTTTCTATATGCTATGTCTCAAGGTATTAGAATGTTTCCAGTTTGTATAACTGGAAAATATTTTACTTTTAGTTTTCAAACGTATGTTTGCCAAGTATAAAATTCAGTGAGGACAGATTTTTTTTTTTAGTTCTTTGAATTAATTAGTCTAGTTTCTTACCCACTTGTTTTTTTTTTTCTAATGTGGAATAAGATGCTATTTACTTTTGTTCTTCCAGAGCTGATTTGTTACATATATGCTTTAATGATTTTTTCCTTTACAATTAGTTTCGACAATTTCATTTTTGTGTACCTTGGTATGATTTCATTCACATTTCTTGTGCAAAAGTTTCATTTTTCTTGGAAATGTGGTGGTATAATTTCAACTAAAGTCAGAAATTTTAAATCTTCAAATATTTATTCCATACCCCTTTCTACTTTTGAAAATTCTAACTGTATAAGTATAAATTTCTTGGTTTTAACACAGAGTGAACTATTATATGACTGATTTGTAAATTCTTTCTTCTTCATTTTTACTTTAGATAATTTTTATTGTTATATTCATTTGATTTGTAAATAATTTATTTACAATGTGCAATCTATTATTAATCTCATACTGTCTAATTTCAGAAATATTTCTCTAAAATTAAAAAAATCATTCAGAGACTTGTAAAATGTAAGATAAATTAAAGTTATTATAACAGTGAAAATATATATATGTATGTATCTTGATTCCATGGTTATAAAGTTTTATTATTTGTTAGGCTTCAGGTATGTGTGTGTGTGTGTGTGCATCCATGTGCACGTGTACACACACATGTGCGTGTGCATGTGTGTGTGCCTATGTGTAGAAAGAGTTGTTTGGCACGATGTTTACTTAATTGGACAATGATGATTGCTAAGCAGTAGAGTTTCAGACAATGTTCATTCTCATCTTTTCTATATTGTTTTAAATTTTTATGATAAAACATCTTAATAGTCTTTTAAAGGTAATTTGCAGGCTGGGATACAGCTCAGTGGCATAAGCACCTGCCTAGCAAGTATAAGGTACTGAGTTCAATCCCTGTTACCACAAAAAAAATAATTTGTGCTTATTACAGAATACTTAAAAGTATTTAAAGAATAAATAAGAAGATTAAGTAGCACTCCTAATTATATCACTGTTAACATTTTGGTATATTTCCATAAAGAACAATTTGAATATTTAATTTTTCACAGAAAGTATTTTCCTGCCCCATTAATTATTCTGAAGTATGGCCAAATGATTCTATTTCTGTAACCATATAACAAGGAAAGATGGACATCCAGACTGCCATGGGGATAGCAGTGGGCATGAAAATACAGGAGAAAGTATGAGATATTCTTGGAAATTGAAATTCTGTACTTACATACTAAGAATGTACTAATAAAATTGGCAAGATTCACAGAATGAAGATGGACTTGATGCGTATTTTGTCCAAGTTACAAGTTTCATTTCCACAAATGTAAAAATCTCATAATTTTATCACAAGTCATGCACAGAGAATGCAAAGTACAATAATGTCTTACTAGAGGTACATAAAAATTTCTTACAAAGTCAAAATTTAAAATTGTGAGTTCATATACTAGCATGTGCACATAAAAAAATCAAAAGAGTAGGTCTATGGATATTAAAGTTTCTAATAATTTTATACAACTTATAAATATGTATGGTCCATTCTGCATATCAAATAGAAACAATAGGGTCTAAAGTAGTACAAGAGAAAAAGTCTTGGCTCCTACCCAGAGACTTGCATGGCATATTTCTGTCTTCACTGCCTAACAATGTAGTCTATTAAAAATCCAAAACTGAAGCAAAATCAACTCCTCATACTGCTTTAATAATTGTGTTTAAAGGGCCTTTGTTACATACTTGAAATATATTCTATTTTCAAAGCTAACTGATTGATTTATGAAGAAACACACATGTGTTTTTTGCTTCACAAAAGCACATTTGGATATTATTAAACTGCAAAGGTAAAATATTGCACAGGTCTGAAGAATTAATTTTAAAACATTTCTTTAAGACAAACAGTGTATCAACTATATCTTAAATGTCATCACTTTGGATAACCAACTAACTAGATTTATAGACAAGTGCATAGCTAAAAGGAATTATTTTGGTCTATCTGTCAGAAACTACTATGCCCAAAGACATGAACATCATCTGCATCTACCTTGTCTTCAAGAAATTTGCCCTTTGTGAGCAGGGGAACCCCCAGCGACAACAAGGAAGAAAACATTCTCATATCATACATAATTCTTTAAACAATTTTTTCATCTTAAGCTTGGCTCAAAAATGATCTGTTGGGCTGGGGGAGAGATCCTAGCCATCACAGGTAAGAAAAAAGAATTGTCAGCATTCTTTCCTTTAGACTGTAATTCAGACTTGTTCTGCAGGTCACATGCTGGTCTTCTCACAAATCTGCTTTCTTAACTTTTCTTTACACATTCCAACCTATCTTCACATGCTCTGAGTTTCTTTAATGATGACATATGAGTAAAATATAATCACTGGTTGCTATTTTATACTTTATTACCAAGTCTGTGGTGCTTAAAAGGTAAATTATGTAGGCATGCATGTTTTGAGCCTCAGAAAAAATTTCAAAGTCTGGGCCCAGTGGAAAAAGTCATGTGGCCCTGAGGATAGGCTCCCTGTTGATTGGCATGTCACTACAAAGTTGTTACAGAAATGCCAAGTGTAACAAATTCCCAGATCTGGTGTCTTAAAGAATTGTGGGTTTGTCAACCTAGGCTTTGTGATTTTGTTCCTTTGATTATAAGACTGGAAGAAGTGGAGATAATGCACTTCCCAGAATAATGGAATGAAAAGACAGCTGTGCAACTCACTAGTGACATCTTCTCACCATGGGAAGGTCACCACAATTTTTCTTGAGGTTTTATTCATTCCACAAATATTTAATAAAGGCTACTCTGTACAAAACACTACTTTGTGTCAGAATAGTATAACAGTTGGAGTAGAAAGTTTTTCTCTGTGGAGCTTCCAGTCCACCTTTTGGAAGGCTTCTGTCATCACAAGAATCCAGGAAGAAGCTCCTTCTTTTGCTGCATCAAAAATGTGGGACTTACACACATACAGAAAGATAAATCTGACACATTTGTAGGAAAAATGGATATTATCTTGAGATCATAACATACAATGTCTTATATGAGAAATGAAAATCAAAATAAAAGATAGAAGTAGGGAGCTAGATCTTTCTCAAATGGGAAGAGGCTAAAAAGATTGGCGAGGGGGAGAAGGGGGAAAAGGGGATGAAAAACAACTTAAGATGTGTTGTGTACACATCAGCATCACACGAGAAATGGAAGCATTTTGTATTCTGTACACTAATTTTTAAATGACATGTTGCATTGTTTACAACAAGCAGATCCAGCAGAAAAAAATCAGAGCTCCTAGTTACAACCAATAACAATGCTACAATAGCAGAAATGTTGTCTTTGAAGACATCATGTCTTCAAATATGAATTTCTTTACTCTCTATTAAACATAGAGCTAGCTGTGATTTTCTTCAAAAAGCAGAGAAAAAAATAGGATAAATCATGTAAGTCCTTGAAGCTAGGTGTAAGCAATCTGATATTTAACTTTATGCTCAACTATTCTATTTCTTGAGAGGAGTTACTAGTGTTCCTTACCTTGGAGGGAAAAAAAAAGAAAACTGCATCACACATGTTAAGAAAGTATTTGTGTTACTAATGGAAAACCACATTAATGTGAGGAATAGTTTTCAGAAAGGCTTTAAATCCTCTCTCACCTTATAGCACATGGGAGGCCCAGGGATCTTTAAAAAGATCTAGGAGAAGGGTAGATAATATCTTTTAGCACCAGGACTCTCTTAGGAACTCAAGATAAAAAGAGCCTTATCTTTCAGCAGTTCTTACTCATTTGTAAGAAAACAATGCGTTCTTTCTCATGTAAAGAACAAGCCTTGTTTCCATGCTGACTGAATTAATCTTGACATCTAGAGAGGGATGGAAGCAACAGGCAAATTTGAAAGAAGGGCTATTTGTTGTAAACTTGATTTGAATATAAGCTTTTCACTCATGCTTACTGAATTAAGAGTAGGCTAAGCAACCAAAGCATAGCAAAGAGAGACCAGTTTTTAAGTTTGTTTCCTAATTACTCGGCCCACTGAAAATAATATTGAAGAAACTTTATCATGAAGTGAGATCCCACACAACCTAACAATAAGGAACATGAAAGCGCTGTAAGATTAATTCCAGGTCTATTGATTTCATTATTGTCTCTTTTTTCAACCCATCTAGCTGTTTATACTAGAGAGGCCCCACTTTTTTTACCTCTAGGGACTAGCTTCATGGAAGACAGTTTTTCCACATAATAGAGGAAAGGAGCTTTATTTCTGTTTTTATTGGTACAGTAAATTTGCAAGCAGAATTCATTCCAGAAACATGCTTGTAATCCAAAGCACTTGTATATCAAAGGGAATTTCCCTATTAGAGATAATAGAAACTCATATGATTCGTTCCACAATCCAAAAATATTCATATGAAAATGATTACAATACTGTTACCTAATGCAAAATAATAAAAAATTAAAAATGTGAAGAAAAATGAGCCAATTAACCTGCACTTACCTTTGAAAACCTTCCTGGCTGATGTGAGAGAAAGAAGGATGCTGTAGGATGACTTTCATTCTCACTAGCAGAATCACTGCTATCTACAGCTCAATAGGATCTTTTTCTTTTCATGCAACTTTAATGAAGTACCCTCAAATAACACTTTCTTTTGTTTCCTTCTGAGGGTTTTGCAGAAATGTGGCACTGCATTATCATTAAACTTCATTGCACTCCCTGCTATAACCTTTTTTTGGATGGTGCTTTTCCACAAAATTTTGCATCATCCCCAGAATTTTATACATCTCCCTAATCTCCTTGGAAGTGAAGATTTGCTCTGCACTTTTCTCCTCCTCTGAAGATGAGAGCTCTGTAACCTCTTTCTGTTGGAAGACAATCAACCACAGCCCCACACTAAGAAAGACAAAAGAACCATTGGCTCAATTGTGATGAAATGTTTACACATCTTGCAGAACACTTGCAGAACAAGCTATTGGCAGTCCAAGACTTTATGATAATTGCTTGCAACACATAGTAATGACATTCACCAGTGTTGACATCACTGCCTCAGCTCCACCCCAAAGCATCAGACATTTAATTCTCATTAAGAGGGTGCAATCTAAATCCCTTGCAATAGGATTCACACTCCTATGAGACTCTAATGCCTCTGCTGCTTTGACAGGAGGTAGTACTCAGGCAACAAATGATGGGAAGGACCAGAAAATTAAGATAAAGCTATGCTAGCTTGCCTATTGCTCACCTCCTTACCTGAGCCCAGTTGCTAAGAAGCCAAAGACTACTACTGGCCTGTGTCATGGAGCTGGGGACCCTTGGCCTACATTGTATGTTCTCTCATCCTCTCTAAGAACCACTTCCCTTTGGTGACACTTAGAGCCCAGACATTTCTATTAGGTAATTATTCTCTACATGCAATATTTATGTCACTATAGCATTCATTTTGGTAATCTGTAGAAGTCAGCAGTTGAAATAAACTTTTTAATGATATATTTGAGATAGCAAAAGAACAATTCTTCAACACACAAGCACAAAAATTGAAATAACTTTGCAAACTCAAACAACATTCACAAACAAAGCTATTAGGGAAGTAGTGCAGGTATTCAGTAATTTGATCACAACCCACATTTTGTGTACCCTGAAAGCAGCCTGATGGCAATTTTCAGGGTCCTGAATGCCTATGATTTAAATCCTGCTTAACCAGAGTCTAAAAGTTCCTTGACAGGCATAACACACAGAACTCTGGAGCCAGTTTTGCTTTCTTGACCATGATATGGAGCTGCAAATGAGCTATGAGAAGTGCAGCATTTGCTTAGATGCCCTCAGAGAAGAAAGAAAAGAGCACAGCTTCCCCCAGCTAAAGGTATCAGGAAGAATTTTTTAATTCATGCTCTGCACAAGAAATTCTTTCCTAAAAGTCCAGAACAAGAGTTTTCCCTGATTCTTTTATGTGTTCATCCTAGAAGTTCCACACACAGTGACGTCCCACTTGCATTCTCAGCAGCTCTGGCCCATAAGCATCTAGTTTCCATTCTGATCCGTAGTCAGACGCGTTATCCATTGCGCGACTGGCCCGCGCCCTAGTTTCCATTCTGAGGACCCAAGTCCAAGATGCAGTAACAGCAAATCTCAACAAATTGGGTCAGAATCAATGAGGGCCTGTCAATCAATAATTAATCATAGGAAGTAAATTAGACACAGAGTGAAACTGTGGGTTAAGAACTATTCAATACTTTTTTATTCCTTCATAGGAGAGGAAAGATTTCTTTTCCCCACCTAGTGCTAAGTTCATGGCTGAGGGACTCGTAACAGTGTTAGTAACAGAAAAACATATAAATTTATCTAATGCAAGTTTCATGTAGCACAGCACAATCCATAAGGAAATAAAGAACTAAGGCAAAAAGATAAATTGGACATTTTTAAACTAAGATTTAATGAAGAGTAGAGAGTTGTAAAGGAGCATAGCTGGCCAAAGGGGTTACAGCCTGATGGTAATAGCAGTAGGAAGAGCATGGCAAGGCCTTTGGTTCAGTGTCTTTCTCTACCTTAGAGTCTTCAAAGATATAAAGATATCTCTTTTCCTCAGATATAAGAACATTACTTCTCCGGTGAGGGCTTATGACTTGCTTCAGCTGGGGAAAGTCAAGGGCCACAGTGATCTTCCTGCCTCTACTATTTTCTCTAATTCCAAAATGCAAAACAAAGCCAGAATTTGGAGTAACATTTGCTGTTATTTTTGTCACTTTCCATTCTATACATGGTAAATAAAAATGTTATTATTAGTCAATAGTATATCAAGTTACAAGAATAAGAGTTTTTACCACAGTCATAAAACCCAGTACTGGTTTTATAAGAAACATAACCAGCTAAATGCACTCACATATGCTTACCTCTTTGAGCTCTGTGCTGTTTACCTTTCTCTCATTGCTGAGATAAAATATAAGACATCTATTGTTAAAAATAGAAATGTTTATTTAGATCACAGTTTGGTCTCCACCCATAATCAGCTGGCTCTAAGGCAGGGTGGCATGGCAGAGGGACAACAGCCCACAGCAGCCAGAAGATGCCACAAGCAACAGGAGCATAAGGGGCAAGAAGGAAGGCCCAGACTCCGTCCACCCCTTATATTGTACGCAGACCACCCTGCACCCCAGGGCAGGTTCAGCGCTCACGCTGCCAGTCCCAGCACTAGACAATGAATTTAACTTCACAGATTTTGACCAATTTTACCCTCCTCAAAAATCCTAAAGATACCCAAATTAATGTGTACTGGAGTTCAAAACTTTTTTTCAGAAACAAAGTTCAGAATAGAGCTGAAAATAAGAAAATGGTTGGAAAAACAGCATGGCTCCCAAGCCCTCTCTTTCTTCTCCATTCCGCGTCCTCACTGTTTCTCCCCTCAACTCAGCACAGCCATGGGGCTAACAATGACACAGAATGATAAGTGTCGTTGTGACTCTATGTGTTATCTTGCTTTATGTCTGGGTTGCTTTCTGGATTTGTAGGGAAAGAGTCATCTCTGAAAGAAATTAAAGCATAAAGAAGACAGAGCTGGCTTTCCAAGTAATTATATCATAGTGCCTGCTATTTGACAGCTTTCATCTAAAGTACCACATACGAAAATATTTGTCATGCAGTTCAGGAATTCATTGAAAGTGCATCCTTATGCATTATTCTCACTTTGTCTATGTTACTCTGGTGCTTTTAAATTAAATCTCTTTCTAGGAAAATGCAAGATTAAGATATTATTCTCCTTACAACCGTATATGTTACCTAAAATTTTTCTAGATGTTTTTTCTTTGCCTTTACATCCTCATATCCTAATTTTGAAGAAATTTACTCTAAGAAGCAAAAGATGTCATGAGATAATACTGCAAGCAAACAAATATATCAATGTAAGATTTTTAATTGAAATTCTTATAGAAGCAATTGTAGGTTCACATGTATGAGAAATTCTTTGTATAATTTTCTGAGTTTATTCCAATGCCACTATTTTGCAAAAGTACCATACAATAATAAATCCAGGAGATAATTATCATATCCAGCAACTGTATTCAGATCAATGAATCCACACAGAATTCATTCCAAGACCCCCCCCAGCGTGCTGAACCCATGCACATTACCGAACTCTCTATCTACTTTCCTTTTTCTCATATATACATATCTGGGATAATATTTAATTTATAAATTAGACATAGTGAGAGATTAGCAATTACAGCTAATTATAAAATAGAATTATATATAATTATATATATATATATATATTGCTGTAATAAAATTTGTGTGAATGTGGTCTCTCTTGAATGAGTGAAACCAAATGCTAATATTTTCAATTATTTTACCCTGATTTACTGAAATAACTGAAAGAAAATGTGGGGATAATTGGGGAGTACTGTACTCATTTGTGTATGTGTGAATATGTGTTTTAAACTCCATACAATCTTACAACAAAAATAGATTTATGCAGCTACCAATAGGATGGTTTCATTACCATGAGAGTCCCTCTCAATTTATTTTTGTTTGACTGGTGGCTACACTGTAATAAATAGAAAACATCAAATTATTGCCTGATTGTCACATATTCAGTTATCATCAAAATGCAGTTTTAGAGTGTGTGCCCATTTTTCATAATCTGTCATCTCAAAATATCCAGATGACAGCTGTAAATTTTTAAATCAAACCCTTATTTTCAGCAGACCATACTTGGTACACATCATTGTCAACACAGAAAGACCCCAAATGCTTCTAAGATGGCAAAGAAATTATTAAAGTCAGAGCCTGGTAAACGTTAGATTCCCAAGAACAATGAATAGCTACAATACACATATTGATTTGCTTTTGGTCTTCCTGCTGCATCTCCCACTGTTTATTTCCATAATCTGTGCTATTCTTATGTTTATATTCCATTTTCTTTTGTCTTTTTGAGACAGGGCCCCACTATGCAGTTGAGGCTGGCATTACTCTTACTTTGTAGCCTAGATTGGTCTTGAACTTACAAGGATCCTCCTGCCTGAGCCTCCTGAGTGCTGGGATTATATGCATGGGCTACCACACCCAGCCTATACTTCCATGTTTTCTGGGGAGAGAACAAGTAAGAAAAAAAAAATCAAAATTTTCCATTTCCATTCTAATTCCTAATATCATGGGAGTTTGAAGATCTCCAGGTAATACATGACTTGGGTCACACAAAAGAGCAGAAGAAAAGCAGGATGGTGAAATGGGAATGGTTAGCAATAGCTATGCAAGTAACTCCACCTTCACAAAGCAAGAGAAATTCTAGCATAGTAGCAGTTGTTAAAATAGAAAATGTGGGGAAATGGTAAGACAACATCTAAGGTGTTGAAGCTAAGCACATCACAGGCTGCTCCTCTGCTATAGGCAAGGCTGAGTCCAATGGGCAAACTGCACTGTCTACACCTCAGCCCCAGGCTTCTCTCCTTTCTGAGGGCTAGGAGAGAAGGCAGGACAGGCACACCGCACAGATTGTCTCAAGTGCACTTCCTGGGAGGTAAAGTCACATTTGAGTACTTGGAGGACTACATGCAGACTTTGTGCCTAGGAATTTGGCTATTGGTTATTGAGTCACTGGAAAGCCTTGTTACCCCATGTGTAGCTTGCTCAGTCCACCTTACCTGCGTAACGTGGACACAAAATCTTTCCTCACCAGTCTGTCTCAAAGGAGGTCAGCCATGCCTTAACACACTTTAATCCTTTTCAATATCCTTTTCCAATTTCTGTTTTCTACTCCTTGAAAGCATACCAAATCAAAGGACTTTTCTTTTTCAGAAAAATTTATGAAAAAAATAATCACCTTACAACTCATGTCAGGTGAAGCTCATTAAGCTTTTTTGGTACAGGTAATGGGAATTCATAAAAGAAAGTGTCCTAAATTCAGTCCTTAAAAAGATGAAAGTTCATCTAATTCCGCTTATAAAATTGGACAACATTTTTTTTTTTTTTTGCTTGCCACAGCATAGTGAAAGGGATTCGACTGATTGAATGAAAGAAAACAGAAAGCAAGGTTAAATAATGGCACATTAAACTTGTTTGGGGATGGAGGATTTTCTAAGGCTATAATACAGGGAATACTTTTGAATTTATTTTCACCATCTTTATTCGTGGGAGAAGTAAATAGCATCTTAACAACCTCTGCTGGAAAATCACAACATCCATCTGTACGGTGTTAACATTCAAAGCTACAAAATGAAACCAAGCAATACAGTCAAGATTAGAAATGGAGGCTGGTAATAAAAATAAGACCCAGACTAGTAAGCTAATATCTCTGCAGGGAATGTTATAAAACACCTTTACGTAATGGAAAGAAGATCCTCATAAAGGTGTAATGATAGAAAAGACCTAGAACTGTTATAAGAAACCAAAACAGGATTTACTACGAGTAACGACAGCTAAGAAAGAAGTGACTGAAGTGGGTGGTAGAAACAGAAACACTGACTCCCACTTAAAGATGATGAGGGGTGCTAAAGGACTGAAAGCCTCGCATCATAATATGCTTCGTTCTCAGAACACATAGTGAAAAATACAAAAAAAAATTTAAAGTAAATTTCAGAAGTAAAAGAAAAAAAATTTTAGAGCTCGGAGTAATTATGAGGACATTAAAAAATCAGACCTACTGTATACGATTTGCCTAAATAAAGACTTCAGAAAGATCAAGTAGTTATCAATGTATAGAGATGGTTGATATTTAAAAGCATTAAAATTATCTAGCATGTTGCAAAACATATATAAAAATAAAGAGATAAGAGGAAATTGATGGAACAATTAGAGTGGCTGCATTTGGATTTAGTGATAGTCTTTCAAAAGACATAAAGCAAATTCCATCATGTGCCAACATAAAAATCTTGCCATTACAGTTGATTTGGTGGTAATTTATGGTATAAAGTAGAATGTTGGATACTTCCTTTTTGCTAAATCACTAAGAATATATTTATCCCACTCACTCTTCTTATTCTAAGCACCTATGTTGTTCAGCATCTGGTTAGGAATGTATGGAGAATATTTTAAAACCTATTACCATTCTTAAAATGGTTGTTCAACACATCTTCCTTAATATCTATCAGCTGAGACTTATTGGGCTGCTATATCCAGGTCAAGACTGAAGTTATTAAATCCAGCATCCAACAAGCCAGAAAGTAGCTCAGTCATGTGTCAAATTAATTATAGAAATAAGAAAACTCAGATAAGAAAAGCAAAAGGTATAGGTGCTTCTTTCTGGAATTCTTCGTTAAACCATATTTTACCCTAACTTTTCGATGAAACTGCACTATTCATGAAATGTCCCTAATATTTAATTTCTGTATCTCCCACAGAGATAACTAAAATGAATTCTGATGAAACCACTTTAATTTGTGCATTAAAATATTACCTTTGTACTAGCAACTCATAGGACCCTGTCCTTATCCTCAGGCAATCTGCGGTGTTCTTGGTGGATAAGCCAAAACACAAGGCTCTATCATCAGATAAAGAAACAGTGCAGAATAGGGGAGTCATCAAAAGTCAGGAAACTAAGAAACTGGGAGGTGCCAAGCAAGCTCCAGGATTGAAGAAAGCTTTTGGGAAGGTTTATAGAATCCTTATTCAATGTTTTTGTGCTTTTTCTTTTTCCAAAAGTAAACACTCAGCACCTACTCCACTGAAACAGCCTTTAAAATAACTTACTGTACCTCATAAATATGTGTATTCACTCATGCATGCAATAGTATCCCACATGCTGACTGTATGCTAAGTACTATTTTAAGAGCTAGAGTTGTAGGAGTGAACAAAATAAAGACTCTGCTGTCCTGGAGCTTGCTTAGAGAACAGCAGGAACAGGCAAAAAAGAAATTTGGAAGTTTATATCTAAGATATGTCAGACCATAAGAATGCAATAAAAACTAAAATATGGGCCTAGAGAATGGCCAGGGTGCTATTTTAAATGAAATAGAAAGAAAGCAATTTCTCTTGTGATGGAAGAATAAACAGAGGCCTGAAAGTGGACATGCTGTTGGCTGACAGAAGAGCATATCGAGTAAAGGACATCACAAGAGCAGGGCCCTGAGACAAGCAACATTTGCCTGGAATCTTTGAGAAATTCACTGTAAAGCAAGATAATTACTGGACTTCAGATCAGGGAAATATCAGGGACTGAAATGATTAAGACCTTGTTAGCCATGGCAGGATATTGTTTTTTGCTTTGATCTTGAAAAACTAACAAGAAATGTTATGCAAATGAAAGTCATTACCTGTCTCATGTTTTAAAAGTCATATTGTGGCTGGTCAATGAAAAATGAGGATGAATAAGTAGAAGAGTCCAGAAGCTCTTTCAGTAATCCAGAAAAATAGTGACATAAATGTACCCAGTGGATGTGGTGAGAAGAAAGATTCCAGAGTCCAACAGTGTTTGCTGGTATGGGGCATAAGAAACAAAGAAGTACCAAGGTGTGTTTTCTAGCCTCGGAACTAGTGTACACTGGAATTGTTTCCCATTTGTAAGTCAAGACACCTGAGTGCCATAGGAGCAGGTGATGGACCCAGGGGAGGGAGTGAAAGGTTAAAAATCCCATTATGGGGGCCGAGGAAATGGTTCAGTATAATAAGCACTTCCCTGGCAAGTGCAAGGGCCTGAGTTCAATCCCCAGTTCTGAAAAAAAAAAAATTCCATTATGACTCAGAAAGCAAAAGTAGTAGAATGCTGGGTTTGAGGCCAGCCTGGAAACTACAGAAGGCTCTGTCTCAAAAGAAAAGAACTAGAAGTCCATTATGGATGTGTGATATTTGATTTGGACATTAATCTTCCCAGTGGTCATAATTAGCAGGCAATTAAGCAAGAGTCTACAGTTCAGTCAGGAAGAATTGGAGCTGATCATAAACGTTTGCAAACTTCACCACATGCATGATATTTAATGCCGTTGAGCGTTGTGAGATCACGTAGGGAAGAGCATAGACAGAAAGAGTGCCAAGGACCAAGATCTGGACCTCCCTGTGCTAAAAGTTGAATGCTTTAAATTTTGAATCTGCAGAAATGATGTTTTGCTATGCTTCAAATGCTAAAATTCCATTCCCTGTAAAGTAAAACAAAATTCCTGTTTTATCAAGTCATGAAGTGGCAATCGAAGTTCAGAATATTTGTAGAAATTATGAATATCCTAAGAAAAAGTAACACATATGCTTAGACTGGTAGCTAAAACTCTATCTATGCTGCCATTTAAAAATAGCAATAGCAACAATAAGGCAAATAGTTTTATATCATTAGGTAACATTGTAATAAGATTGATTCATTCTCAAAGATTGATTCATTCTCCTACTATACCATTGTAGCTATAAGTCTACTCTAAACAGTTTGCTTAGAAATGAACTGTCACTCCCAAGTTAATAGCAATTTGTAGACAGAGAGCAAGACCTGAGGAGTATGAAAAATAATTGAAAGAACAAGTAGATATGAAGCTTACAAATAACACTATCAACCAGAATTAGGCAGATAAGCCTGAGGCAGTACAAGCACTAGGATGAGATTCGTACATAGACAAAAACGAGGAGTGGATAAATAGCAGCAACCACAAGAGATGAGATGTTCAGAGTTTAATTAAACAAGAACCTGTCAATCAATGGAAGCTCACAACACAGGCAGAGGAGGCTGCTGAGAGAAAGTGACTGCAGATAGAGGAAAGGCGTGGGATCTGCAAGAGGAAGTAGGGGGGTGCAAGTTGTTTGATGTGTTTGGAGAGTAAGGAGCTTTTTACAATTGAGAAAATAATTGGAAGCCAGAGCATGGAGGATGTTCTCAAGCATATTAAAGAAAGAGCACTTGATTCTGGGTATATTAG
>PVKA01047894.1:0-14075 GCA_004027165.1 Ctenomys sociabilis
TTTTTTCTTTTTTTTTTTTTTTAGGAACCAGGGATTAGACTCAGGCCCTTGTGCTTGCCAGGCAAGTGCTTATTCTACTGAGCTATCTCCCTGGCCCCTGTTTTTTCTTTTCAAGTGTGCAAGTTGAGTGGCTAGTCCTATAGCTACAAGTAAACATTTCAGTTGCACTTTTGTAGCCTTTTCAGGAAGTTTCTTGTATAGATTGAAGCTTATTTCTATTGTCTGTGAGCTGCCTCTTCTCCCCTTGTAGTTTCCAGTGCCCCCTCTTCTCCAGTTCTTTTCTCTATTTACCCTTGCTTGTAAGTCTTCATTCTTGTTTTCATGGAGCCCAGTTTTGTTTAAAAAACAGAAATGTTCAAACTATGACTGCCTTTACAAAGTCTCTCATTCCCCTTCCTTCTCTCTCCCTTTTCCCCCTGGAAAAGTTTTTCTGGCCCTTTCTTCTCTATTGTTCTCCAGGGGCTTGATATCAGGAGTCATTCATTGCAAGCTTATCTGTGTAAACTGTGTGATGTTGGAGATAGGTCTTAATGTCTCAATTTTGCCTTCTTCTGTTCTAAAATGATTCAAGTAACAGTGTCTGTGACATAGGTGTTTGTTTTTTTGGATTTTGTTTTTTTCTTTTGTGGTACCAGGAATCAAACTCAGGACCTTGCGCTTGCCAGGCAGCCACTTATTCCACTGAGCTGTACCCCCAGCTCACTACATAGGTTTGATGTAAAGAAAACAACAGTAACTTGAGTAAGAAAGTTTTAGTACCATGTCTGGCACACCAGAATACCTCAATAAATTTCAGATAATTTTACCATCACTCATTGATAAATCTTTGAAAGTAAAGTATACTTTCAATTTCTTACCTCACCTTTCTTAACACCTGCATAGTTTACCTGATTATTAAGGGCTTTCCTCTTTCCTCAAGCCTATCATTTCCTCAGTTTTTTCTTTCTCTGCCTCTTGATAGCACTGAACATTTTTAAGCTTCTTCCCAAATATCCCCTTCTTCAATCTGTTTTTTTTCCCTCATTTGCCTTCTTCCTGTTCTGTTGTTTAAATTTTTTTCCTTCCCTTTCTCCTCTAGATTTCATTGTTCTTCATTCTGCCTGTTGTCCTCTTCTTCTTCTTCTTCTTCTGCATTTTCTTCCTTAGTAGTTATAGCCCCTCTTCACTGCTGTCTTCTCCTGAGCCCACTCTCCTGAGCCCACTTTCTGATACATATCTGAAAGTCTCTCAGCCCCTCAACTGAACATGCTCCTTTAACCACATAAAATACATCTTACCCCAGATTTTTCTGTCTATTAATGGTAACACCAGATTCAAAATCTCAGTCATCTTTTGGCTCTTTTGCCTTCCAAATCTTAAAACAATAGTCAAGTCTTACATGTAATACTGTCAGTATAGTTTTATTTAATCCAGCGAATGCAGAATTTCCTTAACAATTGCTACATTGTTGCTGTCCAGACTAACTTTTGTTTTAATTTTCTCTGTTTACATCTTTCTTTCAAGAAAATTTATTACCCATGATCAGTCTGTGTCTAGTTTCACACCGGTCACCAAATACACTCCTATCCAGCCACTTAACGACTTACTCTCTAAGCTTCACAGGTCTGCCCGAGTCCATCTTCTGCTGTGTTTGGGGCTTTCCTTGCATTCAGTTCTGCATCATCTGAACCAGTTTCTTACATATGCACCCATGTCTTGATAGCACAAGTATATCTCAATAAGATTTTTATTGCTGTTAGATGTAGATAAATAGTGTTTTTGAAATACTGCTTTCCTGATAAGATTTTTAATTAGCATAATTTTCTTTTACATTACTAAATCATTTTCTCATTATTTAAAAATTCTTCCTCCAAAATCCCATTTACATGTGTGTTAAGATAAAAGCTCCCATCTTAATAAACAGATTGTTTTTAGTTCACTTAAAATGATGCAAACTTATTTACAGGAAGCTAGAAGGATTACTTCTGCTTTATTGCTCTTTCCTTAAATGTACTTATCTTCTTGAATGAGACCTTTTAAATATCTTTATCCTTTGTAGATTCCCTGATTCCTTTAATATTCAGCATATAAATCTAATAAATAAATGTCCTCAAGCATCACATAAAATTACCACTGCTCTGACTTAGTATATTTAGGTTTGCATTTGGTGTATCCTACCCTCTTATTAAAATACTTGTTTTTAAAAAAGGTTAGATTTTTGAGATTCAATTTGAATAAAGTAAAATTCATCCTTTCTAATGTATTATGAGTTTTGGAAATACATCCTTGACCTGCCACTGTGGCCAGTATTCATGATTAACTTTTGCCTGGTTAAATACAGCCATTTTCTGCCTTGTTTCTTATAATTGTATCTTAGATAGGCTTTTATATTTTGTATATACATCTTTTTTTTTTTTTTTTTTAAATCAGAGAGATTCTGTGGAGATGACATTTCTAATTTTCCCTCCTTTTCTTTTTTACCCAGGGCTTTTTTCTTACAGTTTCCCCAGAGTCGATATTAAAAGTGGCTCAGTATGCTTCTGAAAACAACAGGATCTTCACTTTGAATCTGTCCGCGCCATTTATTAGCCAGTTCTACAAGGAACCATTGATGAAAGTTATGCCTTACGTTGACATACTTTTTGGAAATGAAACGGTGAGTTACCTTTTTTAAACAAAGTAGTACCTAGTTTTTCTTTTTGTGATCTCTATGTATGCCTACAAATATGTGAATTTTTAAATTTTGTGTAAATGTCCTCAAGCATCACATAAATTTGCCACTGCTCTGACTTAGTATATTTAGGTTTGCATTTGGTGTATCCTACCCTCTTATTAAAATACTTGTTTTTAAAAAAGGTTAGATTATTGAGATTCAATTTGAATAAAGTAAAATTCATCCTTTCTAATGTAGTTTATGAGTTTTGGAAATACGTCCTTGACCTGCCACTGTGGCCATAATCAAGATTAAAAAAACTTTTATCACTAATTTAATCTCTTCAAAGTCTCGAGTCTATAATTTTAGTATAATACATTGTAAGCAAATATTTATAGAATTTATACTTAACTGTTTGACTATATATCATTTTTGCCACTTTTCACAATTTACAGAATTTCCTTTGAAGTATTATAGCTTTTTCTGTTTATATTTTCTGGGGCCAGCCAGATAGCTCAGCCGACTAACTAGAGTTAGATCCCCACATGCCAAGCAGGCCCTGTCCCCTGGGACACACCGAATCACTGACTGAGACTGGGTGTGGTGGTGCATGTGTAATACCAGTGCTTGGGAGGATGAACAGAGGAGAATCACTATGAGTCTGATCTGTGTAGTGAGACCCTGTACTAAACACATTTTTTTAACAAAAGTTAAAAAAAAAGAATATGTTTTCTTCCATTCTAAATTAAATATACATACCAATACATATTTACTTTTTATATTTTATGGTCAACCTATAGACTATAAATCCATGAAAAAAGAAAAACAGGCCATCAGTGTCTTCATGTGATCTTGTGAGTTTCATGTACAAAGTGTACATGTTGTATTAATCTTCCAGGAATGTGTTCTGATCTTAATTCTGTGATTCTAATATTGTTTAAATATGTTCTTTTTTTTTTATACTTCAATGACATAAGTGTGCTATCTCCCTAGAATAATATAAAAACTGACGTGGAAATAAATGTGTATACCTGGACAAAAATTAAATGACTGATTTATATAAAGAATATCATGATCTGAGTCTCTGTAAAGACAATAACCATTGGAAATAAAAGCTGCATTCTTTACAAGCTGCCATAATGGAGAGAAATGCTGGTCAAAGCCCGTGAACTGCTAGCTAGCTGCTTAAAGTCTGATTTGACTAAAATCTACCTTTCAGAGTTTTCTTATTAACAAGGATCAAGAAAGTGACTAGAAATGTGCCACGCTAGCCACATGAATAACACAGAAGATATATGGCGTCGTGACAGCAGTCTGAGGGAAAAAGTGTCAGAAATAAAGAATGAGTGTCATTGGGAACAAATTGACACCCATCCTTTATAGTCAGGGAAGATTAGGTTGGTGCCACGGAAGTATGTGATCAAGACTCGAAGAAGACAAATTTTCAAACATTTTAAAAGATAAATATAATTCCAGAGAATGAGACTTTTGAAGTAAATACAGATTTAGAGGAATGAATATGATCAAAAATGCAATTGGAACTTTATAGTCTCAAATGACCTTAAATAGAAAGCAAATGGGGAAGAGTCTTTAAAAAAATTGCAGAGCACATAGAAAACTCTGTAGTAAGAGCTCATATTTGTAGAAGACACATAAATCATAGAACATACCTGTAGAATCAGGGGTGATGCTACAAGTTTGGCAGACACTTAAAAGAGTAAAGAAGAATAGACACCAGCTGGATTTTCATTCCCCTAAAATGCTAGTGTTACCGTAATGATCTTCACTTTAAAAAAACAAAAGACTCCAAGCATAACAAGGGTAACAGTAGAACAATAAAATGGACTTAATAAAAATTTAAAACTTTATGCATTAAAGAATACCATCAAATGTGAAAGTCAACTTACAAAATGGAGATATTTAGAAATCCTCTGAGAAGCTAATGGTATCCAAAATATGTATCTTGTTAACAATGATAGGAAAACCAATAGCCACATTATAAAATGGTTTGAAGAACTGATGTGAACATTTCTCCAAAAATGCCCAATATGTAAAAGAAGATTTGGAACATCCCTAATCATTAGAGAAATGCAAGTCCAACTAAAACTGGGTACCACTTTCCTCCCAATCAGACGATGATAGAATTGGAGCCCTGCATATTGCTAGTGCAATATAAAGTAAGCCACCTGCACTGTGAAACAGGTGGTTTGCCAAAAGATTGAACATTCACTGTTCATCATGTGATCCTGCAATTCAGCTTGTAAATTATACTAAGAGCAGGAACCTGGGTACTTGTGTACCAGTGTTCATAGCAGCACTATTCACTGTAGCCAGCAGTGGAAACAAATCATATTGTTTGGTTTTGACATATTAAGGATCAAGCCTAGGGGTACTGTACCACTGAGATACCTCCATAGCCTTTTTATTTTATTTTATTTTTTATTTTTTTGGCAGAACCAGGGATTGAACTCAGACCCTTGTGCTTGCCAGGGAAGCGCTTATTCCACTGAGCCATCTCCCTGGCCCTTATTTTCTATTTTGAGACAGGGTCTTGTTAAGTTGTCCAAGCTGGCCTCACTTTGTAATCCTCCTGCTTCAGCTTTCCAAGTAGCTGGGATTATGGCATACATCTATGTTTAACTTTTTAATAATTGATTTTTTTCCATTATTCAAAGTAGTGATGTGATTCTCCACGATTAGTACATATATGATTTTTAAATACAGCTCTTTAGTGCATAGTTGACATGCAGTGAAATGTACACATATATAGTACATGAGTAAGTAGAGTGTATCCTACAAAGGCACACCACAGTCAACATAATGAAAATACCCATCTCTCCAAAATTTTCCTTATTCCTGCTCCCTCCTATTTTCAGAATGAGGGCTCACTATTTGCTCAGTCTAGCCTTGAACTCCTGAGATGAAGTGATCAAACTCCCAACCATCTGGGAGGGCAGGTGCACATTCTTTTTGTTTGTTTGTTTTCTGAGATAGGGGCTCACTATGTAGTTCTGGGCTTAAACTGGCTGTGTAGCCCTGCTGACTTTGAACTGGCTGTGGTCTTCCTGCCTCACCTCCCAGGACCTGGGACCACAGGTGTGCGCGATATCCCGCCCTACCAGATGCACATTCTTCATTCCTCCTTCAGTTGTCCCCTTCCCACTTCCTCATTCCCAGATGGTCACTTATCTGCTGCCTGTCATTATGGTTTTATTAAGTGTATGGATACATATATAATTTTTTCCCTAAAAAATATTTTTAAAATGTCTTTTTTCCCTGGAGAACTGAAGTTGATTTATTGTTAATATATCCTTTTTCAAAAAAAGAATATGTTTAAAGAGATAAAACTAATTACTTTTAATATAAAATATGGTATAATTTTTATGGTCCTTATTAAATTTCATCACTTCAGCTGATACTTCCAGTCTATTAACATTTTAAAACTGATTCCAGTACTCAACTTACTTGATATTTATTAAGCTGTTACATTATTTGTCTTTCCATTATGTGCAAA
Organism: Ctenomys sociabilis; assembly: GCA_004027165.1. Classification (NCBI taxonomy): domain Eukaryota; kingdom Metazoa; phylum Chordata; class Mammalia; order Rodentia; family Ctenomyidae; genus Ctenomys; species Ctenomys sociabilis. The sequence goes on from PVKA01047894.1 coordinate 6,147, forward strand.
TATAGCTTTATCTCATTCATAATGTATTTCAGCAAAGCCCAGGGTAAGAAGTAGGATTTACCACTTGAATTTATTTGTCAGTAGGCTTTTTGAGACTGGTTCAATTAATGCCAAATACTATAATTGCTTGGAACTAACCTTTATTATTCTGTAATCTATATTATGACAAATCTTCTAAGTGTACCATGCTCATTAGTTTGCTGTAATAGGTACCCAGAAGTATCTGTTGAAGAGTAATCATCAAAATGAAAACTAGTTCTCCTGACATAACTTGTTACCATGTACTACTTTCTCTCAGAGGTGAAGGAAAATAATTTAAGGGTATACCGAGACCTAAGTGAGAGATAGATAGACTAATCTAAAGCTTCAGTATTGTTATCAGTTCTTTTTAGAGCAATCTATAGGTTCCAAATAATCCATTCAGAATCCAAACAGGAGCCCAACATGGTGATGCATACCTGTAATCTCAGCACTCTTTGCTGCTGAGGAGTATTTCCTATATCACCCAGAAGAGAAATGTGTTGATAATCTAGGATTCTAATCTTGACCGACAAGTAAAAATTATCCCAGCCCATCATTTACACAGGATATTCACAAAAGCCATCATATAATGTACACCACAATTCTGTGGTTCTTTTTCTAATGCATTTCAAGTTTCAGCTGAGCTCATAGAAAATGCTCTGGTTTTTGTTAGGAAGCGTTGATAGTACTTTCGGTAGTGTTGATCTTATTTCTGTATTATAGTGATTTCAAACCTTTCAGAGCTTTCACTGACACAAACAGCCCACTACAGCTCACATGCATAGATTTGCCACCACTTGTATAGGCTATCTGTCCTTCTATTCAGGCTGAGCTTTTCTCATTTTCACCCCACTGCTCCTTTTATTCTGTTTAACTTGCCCAGAAAAGAAAAGGTATCCATCTCCAAGGAATATCTGAAAATACTTGGTCAGGGACATCCTGAGACAAAATGAAAGTGTCCACAGGAGTATCATTGCTATTTTATTGTGATATGAATTAAGTATAATCACTCAACAATATTGCTTACTTTTTTTATTCTGATAAAAAACATCCTTAACTAAAATGACCATTTCAGCCAGTGCAGCACACACGGTTCAGTGGCATTTGTGTGCATTCACAATTTTACCCATCCCTCATCATTCTCCATCTCTAGAGCTTTGCTATTGCCTTATGCAGAAACTCTATACCCATTAAATAATAACCCCACAGCCTTTGGCAATCACTGCTTACTGTCTCTGAATTTGCCTGTTCAAGGTACCTTATACAAATAAGTTCATACAATAGTCATGTGAAGTGCCTCGCTTGTGTCGCATAATGTTTTCAAGATTCATGCATGTTATAGCATGTACCAGAGGTTCATTCCTTTCTGTGACTGAATAATCCATTGTATACATGAAATTTTATTTTATCCATTTACCTTTTGCTTTGGTTCCATCCTTAGCTATTGTGAATAATGCTGCCACAAACATTGCTCTTTCTGAATCCTTACCTTGACCATGTTGAGGCACATACCTGTCTTAGTTACTCTTCTCTCACTGCTGGGACAAATACCCAACACCCAAAATGAAGGAAGGAAAGATTTATCTAGCTCACAGTTACTGCAGGTTTCAGTCTATATTCAGCTGGCTCCAAGGCAGAGGGGCACATGGCAGAGAGCAGCAGTTCATGGAGGCCAAACAGCAACAATCAACAAAAAGCAATCGCTAAAGTCTGTCTGTCTGTTATATTACACTCAGACTCTCTGCCCCAGGCTGGAGGAAGTACTCACACCCATAATCCCAGCAGTACTAAAACCCGTAGACCCAGCCTTGGATCACACATAATCCCAGTGGATCATGAGTTAATCGCAGACTCTAGAAGTCCCTACCCCATGACTACATGAAGCTTTGGGGGAACAACTAGACACAAACCATAATAACACTGAAGTGCAGAATTGCTGGACTGTGTGGTAATAATTCTACATTCAACTTTGAAGAATGACTACTCTTTTCCATAGCAGAGTGCTGTACTGTTTTACATCCCCACCAGCAATACACAAGGTCTCTATGTCCAAGTTTTTGCCAACACTTGTTCTTTTCCCTTTTTTTTTTTTTTAAATAATAACAATCCTCTTAGGCCTGATACTACATCTCATTACGGGGTTTATATGTGCAGCTGACTTTGGGGAGGAGGCCCAGTGCTAGGGATCAGACCCAAGGCTCCCATAAGTCCAAAGCAAGTGCTTTCCTAATGTGCTCTGCATAGTTCGCTCTTAACTGTGATACAGACGTGCATACAAATAAATTTCCATTTTCCCAATTTAAAAATCTTTGGTAATCATCTTATATTACATTTTGTACTTACAAATTAAACATGAAACCTGATTGATTACCCATGTTGAAATAGTTTTGCAATTTCTCTAGTGTATAAGCTCTCTAAATTGTATTTTTAATTTGTTTCTGACATCTTCAAACTTTAAAACATTCCCCTTCAGCAACAACCATTTGTTAGCTGCACTCACACCAAATCAGCTGAATAAAGGATGTTCTACATGCCAGCAATTGTAAATTATATCCATTGATGCCTGCTAATGCTAGCTCCTTTGTAGTCATTATCTCTCAATACATGGCTAAAGAACTTGATTATTATTCTTGTTTTTCATTCTTATTAAATTAAGAAGTTTTTGAATAGTGCTATTTTGGAAATGATTCCTAAGAGTAATACCTTTCAAGGCGCCCTAATCACTAATTAACCTGCCAGGACTAAGTACACTCAACTTTGCCTTGGGATGCTTAGCTCTCAAATAAGGTCAATTATCTGATAATAATGACTGCTTTGTCGAGTTACCACTTAATTCCACAGTGAAATGTCGCATCATGCATACAATGCACTTTAGGCTAGTTTTAATAATAAAATATAGTTGGAAATTGAGCAGAAGAAGTCAGTTGAATTTTTTTTCATGTAGATTAAGGATGATTCCTTTTAAGTAAAGCTTCCCCTAATACACCTAGTGTTTTGATGCTTACAGATGAGTTCAATTTATAATCAGGGATTGTGCTTTAGCAGTCCTTTTGCTGGCAGTCTTCCCACATAGCTGAAGCCCATTTCAAATGTATGGACTTTATCAACTATTCAGCGGAGTATTTAAAAAAAAGAAAACTCTAGTATACCATTGAACTTATAAAAAATATCTACTTCATCACATGAATCACAGCAGTAAACAAAAATCTGCAGTTTGTTATGGTGGTTATTGCTGTTTTCAAGTAATTGCAGTCATATTTGGATAGTGGTGAGGCTGCTGTGGCCAAAAAAATAGAATGCTACTTGACAGATCAGGACATTTTGAATGAATTATGAAATTGGCTTTAGACATATGAATCCATGTCTCCTAAATATGAATGATTGCTGGATTTCTTCATAAATAAACTCTAATCATCATTTTATCAAACTAAATAGAATATGTTGATTTTTTTTTTTTTTTTCTCCTTTTATATATCATCCAGTGGAGGCCAGCCAAATAGCTCAGTAGATCAAAACAACTGCAAGCAGGCACAAGGGCCAGGAGTTTGATTCCCCAGCCTGCCACGCCGGCCCAGCCCCCAGGGCATGCTGAGACTGGGATTAAGACTGGGTATGGTGGGGTGCCTGTAATCCCAGCTCTTGGGAGGCTGTGAACAGGTGGATCACTAAAGTCCAGTTTAGTAGTGAGACCCTGAACATCCTGTAGACCCTATACCAAATACAAAAATAAATAAATAAAGACAATATAAAACATAATAATTGGAAAAGGCATTTCTTTAAATTGTCAGTGACCTTGATGTAGATATTTTGTCTGAGATAATCTATACATCTATGAAATAAAATGTACATATCACAGAAAGAAAAGCTTTCCAAGTTTCCTCAGGCATCGAAATTACAAGTACTTATGGTGGTGGCCACTAGACCCCAGTCATTTATTAGTACAACAAACTGCCCAAATGTATATACATTTTTTGGTGGGCTCTGTAGAAGTCATTTGCTACTTTAATATGAAGAGCCATATAAGTCTACTAATTATGTAATTTTGGGTACCAGACATGGTATGCCTCTTTGCTTAGGAGACTTCCAGCTTTTATCCAAAGGTATTGTTTTTAATTTTCAGAATCTGTCAAGTCTGTGCTCATTTTTTCTCAGAGCCTTTATTTTTATATCTTTTTGTCAATAAATACACATGCACATGGCACTAGGTGTGTCACTCTGGGCTCCCACACACTAGCATGGAGCTGTATGCCCTCCCCAAGTCTAATTCTTAAAGGTATTGGATTATCAAGCATTTCCAGGGACTTGAGACTTTTATCTAGGTCCACAGTCTGACAGTAGACACTCTCTCTCAATCTCTCTCTCTCCCCCCCCTTTCCCCTCATCCTTTTTAACCTTCTCCTCTACGTCTTTCTGATGTATTTTACTCATCTAAAACAAATGAGGTCCACTCTAGCACAAGAGACTCCTAATATATAGGAGTGAAGCTGTGTTGTGGAATGGGCTTGGAAGAACCAAGGGTGCGTACCTATATGCTTTGCTTCTGGCTTCCTTTTTTTTTTTTTTTTTTTCATTTTTCCTTTTCTCTTATACCTTCACTGACAGAACATCTACTCTTCCTCCTTTGTATCCCTTTTTCTACTGATGAAGACGAAACACTTTTAAATCATCTCCAACGTCTGTTCATTCTTGGTAAAAATGTGCTATGATTTGACATGAATTGAATTGCCATACAGTTGATCACATCTATGCAGTAATAACTTTTTATGATATTCAGTATTTTAGTTGCTCTGTTTATTTATTTGATTTAGTTTCTATACATTTCAAGCAATGATTTGTTATCATTATATAGTTGCCATACAAAGGTTAATATTTAAAATTTTATTATGAGCCAGAGATATATAGCTCAGCAGCACAGTGCCTGCCTGGTAAGTGCAAGGTCCTGAGTTTGCTTTCTGGTACCAAAAAGGAAATAAAATAGGTTTTTTGTTTTTTTTTTTAGTTTTTTTTTTTGTCTTTTTGAGACAGGGTCTCACTATGCAGTTCAGGCTGGTCTCAAACTCACAACAATCCTCCTGCCTCAGCCTCCCGAGTGCTGGGATTACAGTAAAATAGTTTTTATTGAGTGCATTATAACAATATAGCTGGGGCCAGGGAGATGGCTCAGTAGAATAAGCACTTGCCTGGCAAGCTCAAGGGCCTGAGTCAGTCCCTGGTTCCAGAAAAAAAATAAAAAATAAAAAAATATATATATATATAGCTAATTAAACTTATTTAATGACTTCAACTTACCCTTATGAACAAAAACTATAAATTTATGTCTGAGTAGAAAGAACACTGACCCTCTGTCTGCAAAGCTCAGTTTTTGGCTTGGAAGTTTTCTGTGCCTCTCAAAGCCCTGACTGTAAGAGCCAAGATGCTGAAATTCTTAAACATGAACAACATAATTGACATTGATTCTATACATTATTAATAATATTGTATCAAGGCCAGCAGGGCATGCTGTGCCGGCCCCTCCCCCAGGCCCTCTGAGCCAGCCATGGGTGTGGTGGTGCCTGCCTGTAGCCCTAGTACTGGAAGGCTGAAAATAGGAAGATCAAGAGTCAGGAAAAAAAAAGGTCAGAGCTGTTGTAGTGAGACCCTGTACCAAATACATAAAAATAATAATGTATCAACTTCGTCGTTTCTGGCAATTTTACTCTTATTATTTATGATATTTATTTTGGAAAAATCTTATCATTTTTCGGAAGAGATTCAATTCAAATTCCCACCTTGTATCTAAATATAAGTTATGTTTTCTTCACCTCCTTTCTGGAACAATTGCTCTGTCTTTAAAACTTTTACGATGACAGTTTTAAGAGTATTGGCTGGTATTTTGTAAAATGCCTTTCAGTGAAGGGTCAACTGATGTTTCCTCATGATTAATGCATTTGTAATGTTGCCTCATGCGTTGGATCAAGATTTTATGTCTTGTCATTGGTGATACTAACTTTGATCACCTGGCTAAGGAGATGTTGATTCAGTTTATCTACTTGAAAATTATTCTTGTTGGCCTTATGCAGTAGCACTCGCCTGTAGTCCCAGCTGCTCAGGAAGCTGAGACCAGTGGATCCCTTTAGCCAGAGTTTCAGCCCTGTCTGGGCAATACAATGAGACCCTGTCCCCAAAAAAGAGAGGGAAAGAGGAGAGAGAAAAGTAACGTGTGTGTATAGACATATATGTATTGATACCTATTGCTCCATTTATATATGCAAACTCCTGAGGTAATAATGAGACCTCACTTTTTGCTCAAAGCTAAAATAAAATAGTCTCAGCATTACAGACCCACACTTGGGAAAGAGCGAGTATGTTTCCTATGTGGGAGGAATATGAATCATTAGGCTCCAGAGGAGGGACTGAGGTGGGCCGCCTCTAAAATTGCCCCTGCTGGCCCCTGCCTCCAGATAGTCGTTCTGTCTTGGAATCCTGCTTGCTTGAGTGTGGGCAGAATCTAGGGACTTTCTTGTGAGAAATAAAATGGGATAAAAGTGATGGTATGGCACTTCCACACTTTGCTTCCCAAACACTGTGCCTTGTCTTGCCCTGAAAGTAGCAGCCTAGAGGATGGAGAAGGCTTTTGAGTAGAGAGCCCCACATGGCAAGGCACTAAAGTTCTGAGGACTGCCACGGCCACAGGAGCACCTGGTAGGGGGAAACTGAGGTCATTGCCAACCTGTGAGAGTCACTGAGTCAGAAGCCAAGCCCTACCTGGATTGCTGCCCCCAAAGCCATGAGATAAAAGCATGAGTGTGGGCTTAAGGTGCTATAATTTGCAAGTCATTGGTCACACAGTATTAGGAAATGTACACACTATGAAAAACAAATGTACCAAGTAGAGTACAATATCTCTTCTTTTTGTTAGTTCTTTTGCCTTTATCCTTTGCATATACTGTGAAAGTCTTATGGCTTCTTAATTTAGTTTCTCCCCCCCACACTCATTGCCTTAGTTTTAGTATCAGAAGGATTTATTTGGTTCTAAAAATCACAACTATGCAAAAAAGCTTACTCATACCCCACCCCTGCACCCCACATCTGCCTCTGTCTTGGTGCTTTCATCTTTTGTGCTTTATTTCTTCCCACCTGCACTCTGTTTTTTCTGGCTCACATTTGTGTTTTTCTTTTAATACAAACTGGAAGCCAAACGTATATTCTTCAATTCACGAAAGGCAGCACACTGTAGGTTCTCTGCCCTTTTTCTTTAATTAAGTGTATTTTAGAAGTCGTACCATAATGTCTCATAGAGTTCCTCCTCATTTTTTTTTGGCTACAGTGTTCTCTACTGCATGAATGTGCTGTAGTGTATTATAGCACTCTTATGTGTTGGGGCATTTAGCTTGTTTCATGAAATTTACAGTTAAAGTCAATCTTTCAGTGGATAACCATGTTACTGCATGTTTTTGGATTGAGAGTATGGTTAAGAATATACATGTTTTTGTCAGACATTCTAAATTCCTCACCAAAAGTTATCAGTGTTTTCATTTCCAGCATCCAAGTAGGTAGAATAACTGTTTCTAACAAGATTATTTTAATGTTTGGTCCTCAGGTGCTTATAACCCACTGCTACCAAGTAGAATTCATTCAAAGGGTAAAATATTAGGTGTCATAGTTTTCACTGGCTGAGACAGTTTGTAAAGGTTTCAGTTCATAGTTGGCTGGCTCTTAGGCAGGGTGGCATGTCAGGGGGCCTTGCAGAAAAGAAATAGTTCATGGCAGGTAGAAGACAGCATATCAGCAAGCAGAATGCCACAGTAGCAGCTTCTTGCTGTCTCTTTTCTTATTCTATCTAGACTTCTTGCCCTCAGGGTGTAGGACATTCACTGAGAAACCAATCAGTGGACTGACTGATTGTAATCAGACACCCTTGATCCCAGC
>PVKA01047895.1:0-14070 GCA_004027165.1 Ctenomys sociabilis
AGCATAAAAGATTCATTGAAAATTTTAAAATAACATAGGTATTGCCACATGATTCTCTTTAGACTTTTCTGTTGTTCAGTTGATTCACCTTTACATGTTAATGAAATTGATTAAATTTTAAAAGAAATGCATTTAATTATTAATACATATGAATGTTTTTATGTACATGGTAATGTAGAATAGTAACATTGTATATTATAGAAATGAATGGAAATAAAATGCTACTGTACCCTATTGATGTGATCTGTCACCTTAGCTTTCTTTACTCTATGACATATTTCTTTGCCATAACATAAACATATTCCTATCAATACATCTCTTTTCTTTCTTATAATTGCTAAAACATCTCTCAGTTTCCCATTCTCACATTATTGTATTTTTTTCATAAAACAAAACCATAGACATTGACATTAAATAATTGACTTGCAAGAAAACAAATTTTTATAATGTTAATATTGACATTTTTCACACTGAACCTGTCATTTAGCATTTTCAAGTTCTCACATGTCTCTAATTTCAACAATTCAAAAGGCAAAAATCAAGTTTTTTCTCATGTCTCTCCATTGCCAGTACAATAACATTATTATATGCTCTTGAAATGACTCCATATGAAATAGAAATTGGTTTCTTTAATTTTTACTATCTTATAAACAAACTTCTAGTACAAAAGTATTCTCTATTTTTGTTTTTTTAATGAGACATACAACCTTGAAAGCACATTGCAAAAATTTTCTCTTGGGTTTCAAGATTTTCTCAGCAAATGCACAGCAAAGCTACATGTGCAGTAAATTTCCATTTAAAGTAAATGGAGTTGGCTGTATCTTGAGACAGGGACAAAACCAGTGGTTAAGTTTCCTCAGAGGATACCACTAAAAAGTAGATATTAACCAAAGAAGTCTCCATACTATTATTTTTCTTCTGCCTCAGGTTTATTTGTACGAAGAGCACAGGAGGACAGCAGCCCCTCACAGATGGCACCCAGGGGTCACACCAGTCTTTCTGTTTTCATATCAGTAGATAAGGGGCTTTTAGTGTGGAGCCTGCATGGGGGCCTGGGCACCTCTGGACGCAGGCTTCAGCTTCTTCTCCATACTATTATTAATATTTTCCACTACAATCAACCTCAAGAATACCATAAAATGAGACAATGAATTTAAGAATAGCAAAAGGTCAAGAAAATGAATACACAAGTTAGGAGGAGCATTTAAGAAGAAGAGAAAGATAGAAAGTCAACAACAGGAAAATAAGGCAGGGACAGAAATAAGTCAATGTATACAATAACTGTCAATGAGAAGGTCTCAGTTTTCCAATCAAAAGACACAAAGTGGAAGAATGAAATAAGAAACAAAATTCAACAACATAAGATAAGTGCATTAACTCCCTCACTAAAATATTGAAGATTAAAATCTAAAGATGGCAAACTATATTCCTGGAAACAGGCAAAAAAAAAAAAAAAAAAAAAAAAAGCAGGTGGCACTGCTTTATCCATGAAAAAGTGAACTTCAAGGGCAGAGTAGGACAACATATTGGTTATGGAAATGTCCAATAGGAGGAGGTAAAAGTTATTAATGCATATGCACCAAGGAATTGTGCACTCAATTTTATGAACAGGTACTTCTGTATAAACATAAGACCTCAATATTCTACTCTTTTGCTTGAATATTCTACTATATATTCTACTATATATTCTGCAAATACACAGAATAAATGGACAAAAATATCAAAGAAATATCAGAGTTGAACAAAACCTTCAAATAAATGGGATTAATGAATATTTATAAAGTCTTCCTTACAACAATAGATTATGCAGTCTGTGCAGGAGTACAAGGAACTTTCTCCAAAACAGACCACATAGTGGCCAACCAATCAGCCTTAAGGGTACTGGTTGATACGTTGTGTCAACTTGAGAAGTTTAAAGTTTTATTAAATGACTGCACAGGGAACACAGTTGTTGCTTTGTAAACCTCTTCATTCTGTAAGGGGAGGGCATGGACATCTTCGGGTTCTACACCCTCGGCCGAGGGTGGCTTGCTTATGACATAACGAAAGGAGAGAAGCAGCTGCTACTGGTCCCCTTTGATCTTTTCAGCCAAGGTGAACTTCTGTCCTCTGCCATGTGCCACCTTGGCTTAGAGCCAACTGAGTATGGACTGAAACCTCCACAACTATAAGCTAAATAATCCCTCCCTTCCTTACTTTCAGTGTTAGGTATTTTGTTCCAGGATTGAGAGAAAGTTAACTGAGACATTAAGCAAACGTTACATAATTGTTACATAGTATCAGATTATAGTGTAAAATGAATAATGGAAAATAAAATAATAGAAAACATAAATAATGCAAATGCATGAAACACCCACCAATGTACTCATTACTATTATTTATCTATTTTATTTTATTTATCTCTTTTTCTTTTTAGTGGAACCGTGGATTGCACTTAGACCCTTGCACTTGCTAGGGAAGCGCTTATTCCACTGAGCCATCTCCCCAGCCCCCAAATGTACTGTTTACTAAACAATGGCTCCAGAAGATATCAAGGAAGATTTAAGATAGTCACTAGACCTACATGATAATGCCAGTACAATATATCAGAGCTTATTAGATGCAAAGAAAACATTTCTAAGAGAGAAGTTTATAACTGCTAATTTTCACATCAAGAAAACAGAGCATGACCAAGTAAATAATCTAATGATGTACTTCATTCAAGGTCTTAGAAAAGCAAAACAATTGAAACATAAATGATACTGAGGGTAAAAACTAAAAAAGTATGTGGAATGAATTCATGTTCTCTAAGACAGAAAGAATTTTAGGTACAATGGAGCTTAAAAGCAGAATTTATTTATTTATTTACTTTTTTTTTTTATTTTTGTCTTTTAGAGACAGAGTCTCACTATGCAGTTCAGGCTGGCCTTAAGGTCACTTTGTAGCTTAGGCTGGTCTCAAACTCACAACAATCCTCCTACCTCAGCCTCCCAAGTGCTGGGATTACAGGCATGTGCCACCATATCCGGCCCAGAATATATTTATTGAAGGAAAGGAAGCATCTGTTCAAAAGAGGAACAGAAGGGGACCTGGGTGGGTTGCCAAGGACTCTGCCTTTTCTAGCGGTTTTATAAGTACCATGCAACTATGGGAGGGATAAGCACTTCCACTGTGGGCTAGACCTCATGACAAATGAAAGACTAAACAAATGCACCCACTTGCCTCCCTAGGGATGGTCTCAGAGACTGATATTCTAAATAGGCAATGATGACCTTGCAAAAGCCAGAAAGAATCATTAACCCAACCCTCTATAGGACAAGTGCCTATTCTATATTTATGCCATCTTGCAACATGAGTTGCTTCCCTATTTGATCTGGATTGAATAAATTTTACCTGAACAATTATGCTTATAATTCTATTGGTTGGCCATAGTTTTGTTCCACTTTATTCCCACATTGTCAGTTTCCATGGTTCCAAAGTCAGACCTGCCTCACCTCATGGTTTTGTTGTAAAAAAACACCCTAGAAAAGCTAGGATCTTTGGCATTCCACTCAGGTCTCTTTCTGTCCCTCTGTTGGACAGAAACTTTCTTTCCTTCAATATAGTTTTCCTTTGTTGCTCCTGAAATTTATTCTTCAATTTTAGAGAACACAAGCTTCTTCGAGATATCATTCAGGTTGGGTGTTCTTTCCCTATCTATCAAAATGAATTAGGAATAAAAAAAGATGAAATAAAAAGAACACACCTAAAATAAATGAACATTTGTGACAACTACTTCACAAAGCTCTAAGCAAATAAAATGGGTAACTCAGAAGAAATGGATGAGCTCTTAGATATATATGAATGATCAAAATTGGAACAGTAAGAATAAAAACAATCCAATAATAAGAATTACAATTGAAGTGGCAATAAAAAACTTACAAACTAAGAAAGAATCTAATCCTAGATGGGGAAGCACTAATGTCAATACACCTAAGTTCTTTTAATGGAATTAGTATTTCCAAAGTTCCTTTTATCCTGATTCCTAAACCAGACAACAATCAACCAAAAAAGTAAAAGTTGAGCTTCATCATCTAATGAGCATAGATGCAAAAATTTGCAGAAAAATACTAGTAAAAAAGAATATAATGAATAATCAGAAATAGTTATATCATGACCAAAAAGATACCATCCAAGGGATAAAAGGATGGCTTAATGTATATCACAGAAACAGAAGCAAGAACAAAAATCATATGTTAATCTCAATATGTGCAGAAAAAGACTGACAAAATTGGGCAACTTTTCATGATAAAAATCTTAAAAAATGATAGAAAAGCCGAATCTCAATCTGATATAAACCATTTATGACAAAGCACTCATCAATTATATATCAAGAATAAGACAAAGTTGTCCACTGTCACCATTACTTTTCAATATAATACATAAAACATGAAAGGGATATATCTGAGAGGAAGAAGTAAAATTATCATTATTTACAAATGATATATGGTTTATAAAAAAAATAGATATACTTTGAGACCATAATGTTAAGTAAAATCAGTCTGACACACAAGCTTAAATATTGTTTGCTCACTCTTAAATGAGAAACTCAAAGTATAAACAAAGTGTAAGAAAAAAGACAGATGATAGCTATTGGGGATACAAATATATCTTTTGTTTGTTTGTTTGTTTGTTTGGTGGAACCAGGGATTGAATTCAGGCCCTTGTGCTTGCCAGGGAAGCGCTTATTTCTAAAAGTAGAAAGGGATCTAAACATAGAGTAAGGGAGAATGAATCAGGTACCAAAATAGAAGTTACGATGAGTTTTATGTATATATATATATATATATATATATATATATATATATATATATATATATATATATATATATATACTAATCTACACAAGGACTGTAAATGATATGTACTACAAACACATAGTAATACAAAAGGCATACGTAACCACTGGCAATTTTTTACAAATAATTCCAAAAATTAAAGAAGCAGTGAACTATCCCTATTTAATGTTATTAAGATAATTTAATAACAAAATATGAACACATATTTGCCATGTAATGCAATTCTGACTTCATATATAAACACCACTTAGTAAAATGTGTCATATCAATAGAATAAAAGAAAAAACACACATGTATACAAATAAATACGTAAAATGTCATATAGTTGTTGGGAGCCACTGAAGCTGAAACTGATTTTATGTGGGAGGGCAAGATGAGGTCTCATTGTCTATTTTATTTATTTATTTATCCATTCATTTATTTTGCATATTAGGGAAGGGTCTATAGGATATTGAGGGTCTCGCTACTACATCAGACTCCTAGTGATCTACCTGCTTACAGCCTCCTAAGAGTGGGGATTAGGGAATGAGCCACCATGCCCAGTATCAGTGGTGTCTCAGCGGGCCCCAGGGCAGAGTTGGGGCCCTTACAAACTAAGAAAAAGTCTAAGCCTGAGCCTGAGCCTGCTTGCGGGCACTTTAATCCACTGATCCAGTTGGCCAGCACTGAGGGCTCATTCTCTAAAGCAGTCAACATACCTCAGTCTTGAGGAAAACATCTTTTCCAGACATTGTGGACTATTAGTCATTAGGCAATTTTGTGTCTTGTAACTATTTTTTTTTTCTGAACCAGGAATTGAATTCAGGCCCTTGCAATCGCCAGGCAAGCACTTATTCTACAGAGCTGTCTCCCCGGCCCCTTGTAACTTTGTAAAAGTATAAAAAAAGGATCCTATTGTTTAGGGGTCAACTCCCCAACTAGGCAGAGGAGTCATCACCTAATCCGGCTCTTGTTTATTTATCTGGCTTCTTTTTATTTTTGTTGCTGTTTTTTCCCAGATGCAATGGATGCCTACATTTGGTACCTGAGCAGGGACAGCCAGTAGGAGACAAATATAAAACATAAAATATTTCCAATAATAAAATACTTCCAAAGAACACATTTAAAAAAATAAATTATTTAGAGCTAATATTCAACACAGACATGCATTGCTCCTGGCATATCACATAGAGATAAAGGCTCATTAGGCCCCGAAATGGGTTCACTAGGAGCAAAGACAGGTTCACTTGGGCCAAAAGTGGCCCAGCAGGACAAACAGTCATGCAGGTGGCTGGGGAATCTCAGCTGGGTCTGTCTAGGGCTGGAGCCTGGGGTCTTCTTTGAGCCCAGCTTGTTTTGCTCCCCTTAGTAGCACCAGGCCACTGGGAGCCAACTGTTGCAACTGAAAAGATTTTATTTTTTAATTAGCAAATCTATAGTGCTTAAACGCTATTTGTTGTATCTTTATTGTATCTTCTTTGTCTCATTTGGGACTTGATTTTTAAAAAGTATTTCATTTTAAATTTTTTGTGGTGACCTTAGGAAGCAAAGCAGATATAGAAATAAGATACAGGAATAAAGGAAACAAAACAATATTTTCACATATATCTATAAATGTCTATGGTTTTTGAAACTTTATCTTATTTTTTATTTAGCCTAACTTTTTGACTTCTTTAAAAAAAAAAAAATATATATATATATATATATCACATAGCATCAACTACAGTGCTATACTACAGTGCTATATATATCTGGTGCTAAGTAGGAGGAGGCCAAGACTATGCTCCCCATGGCCTAGGCATTGGCTATACATGTTGCTGACATCAAAAATTTCTTAGGCTCAAATGGTGCCTTCCTAACCAAAAGCAAAACATGCAGCTGTCAAAATCAAAAAAACAATGAAGGGAGCTCACCCAGCCTGGAGACAAAAGCAGCAATTGGAGGCAGAGCCTCAATACAAAAAAACTCCAGGTTTTGCTTGGTGTCATCAATGCTGATTATACAGAAAAGAAAATCAAAGTTATAATTCAATCTACCCAAACTGTTGTTTAAATCACTCTGGACTCAATTAATCAACTGATAATTCTTTCTTAGATAAAAATATTTGTAATTATTTATAAAATATATTAAATATAAAAATTAATTAATCAAAGCAAAAACATTGCAAAGGGCTTTGCAAATGCAAGTGTAAATGATCTCCAGTTACAGGAGCTACAAAGGTACTGGTTTGTCCAACTAGAGAGATACAAAGGGCCATTCCCCCCAGAAAAGCTTAATCTCTCCATTATAATTGACAGGAAGGAAAGAAAGAAAGAAAGAAAGAAAGAAAGAGAGAGAGAGAGAGAGAGAGAGAGAAAGAAAGAAAGAAAGAAAGAAAGAAAGAAAGAAAGAAAGAAAGAAAGAAAGAAAGAAAGAAAGAAAGAAAGAGAAAGAGATTAGGAAAAAAAAAGTTTTTACATTTTCTCCTTAAGGTGATTTTTATTAAGAGGCAATTTCCATCATAAAAGTAAGATAGTTTTTTTGTTTTGTTTTAATGTTGGTGGTTGGGGGGGGGTAGGGAGAAAGCTCAGTGGCCCAAGCATCTGTCTGACAAGAGTAAAGACCCAGGTCTCATTCCCAGTACCACATCCCTAGCCAGCATGACCCACACACCAACACACTATATCAAATAAAACATTATTTGTTAAAAAGAATCGTATTTTCTAAGATTTACATTAATAGAAATATTCTAAAATATAACTTAAAATTTCTTATAAGGATGATTACTTATTTTATATTTCTAAATTAAAATTGGTTAAAAAGGCTTTAATATTTTACAAACAAATATAGAGGTTTTGAGTACAATCTGCTTAAACAATTGCTTGATTTTGACACTCCATTTAAATGATAAAAGGTCTAGTGGCAGCATATAAATAGATAGAAGCCATGGTAACTTGTTCATATTTGGGATGACTTATCCAACAAAGATACATTGTGCCTCAAACTGTTCAGATCAACCATTCGTGATTTTTACACTTTATTGGATAATATTAATTGGCTCCCTCTAAATTTTCGCCTAATTTCTCTGGTGTTATTGACTGTCATTATCCTTCAAAAAAACTAAATTAATTTTTTTTCATAGATAGGACATATTAGGTTAAGTTAGGTTATGTGAGAGCTTCTTCCAAAATATAAAATACAGATTTCTCACCATATGGTCAAAATTCCAGTAAGAAAAAGAGGGAATCAGTCCCTCCAACTTCCTTTATCAATATACACTGTTAAATTTTTAAATTCCTCAAAAGATAAAAGTACAATAAAAAGACAATTTCATAAGGTAAGAAAAAAGAGGTTAAGAAGAGTTGTTTGGAGAGATCTCAATTCTATACAGTGGAAGAGACTCAGTTAACTACTAACCTGGAACAGAGGGTATACTTGTATTTTTACAGAAAATGCTAAATGCTCTATTTGTGTATCAGAGTATGCTGTTAGGCTGTACCATGAAGCCAGATTTAAAAAAAAAAATGCTAACAGCTGTGAGGTTGTCTCAGTTACAATCCTCTTATTGATGGGATAAATGCCTGACAAGCAAAATTAAAGAAGGAAAGATTTATTTAGCTCATAGTGAAGGTTTCAGTCCATGCTCAGCTGAATCCCTGGCAGTGACACATGGAGGCACAAAGCAGCCATGCATTGAAGTGGCAAAGGGGCAGGAGCAAAGGGAGGAACAGCAGCTCAGGCAGCTAGCAAGCCTTTCTCCCCTCCTCACATTAATAGTTCAGATTAACCACCAAAGGGCCAAGGTTTAGCACTCACAAGGGCAATCCCAGCATCAGATCAAAAATCAGTCACAAACTCCGGAAGCCACCCATGACTCCATAATGCTTTGCGGGACAAATAGACACAAACCATAATAGAGGCTAATTCCAACATGGTGCCTATTAAAGGAACTGATAAAATGAAAATACAAGATCTAAATAGGTGACAAAATATATAAAAATAACTGGACTGAATTTTACTAGTATTAAGACAAAAAATACAAAAACACAAAATATGGATATTAATTATAAAAAAAGATTTTATTTCTGTGATGAGTTAATGTAAAACTAAATGTAAAATATTACTCTGCTCAACTTTCTGTGACCCTGCTTCTCTGTAACACTACAAGAAGCCTTGGTATGCCATTGATAAATCAACAGTAGACTGAGAGTTACCTAAAATAAATCAAAGTAACGTTCAAAATGTTTCTAACAGTACAAAATAACTAAGGTGTTGCTAACCACCTGAAAAGTGTTACTGTGGTAGCCAACCCCATCTGAATGCAGACGCATATTAAACAAGAACTAAACAATGTTTCCAGAAAGAATGTAAGCTGAGTAATGGTCATGCTGTCCCTAAAGGTACTGTTCTGTGTTAAATGACAAATTTGTTTGCTAAACAGGATGCAGTTTCTAGCTTTAACACTTCTGTGTTTCTAAGGTTCCTTGCTGTTTGTCCTCTCCTACATGAGTATGGTCAAGAAGTCCAGGGCCCAGTAATAAAAGGCTCATAAATTTTAATTTTTGGATTCTGGTCTGGTTTTTGTGCTGAGAACCCATAACAATTTCTTCCAAATATATATATATGTATGTATGTATTTGGTTGCTGCAGAGTCTCAGTTTTCAACTTGAATTCAAGTGATTCTCCTGTTTTCAGCCTCCCCAGCACTGGGATTATAGGCTTGTGCACCAATGCCTAGACACTGGACAATTCTGCCCTCAGAATTGGGGGTGGGGCTGGAAGGGCATGTGGTACCAGGGATCAAACCATGGTCCCTGAGTTGCGTAAGCTTGCATAAGCAGGTGTTTCAGCATGCAGAGCTATCACACCACCCATGGATAGTCAATATTTTGACCCTAGCACTTTGAGGTCAATAAGGTCTCAAGACATTTAAAAAACTCTGCTGTGATATACTGTAACTCAGTTGAGACCTTAATTTTCTAATCAAAGAGATTATGAGAGCACAAAAGAGTGATCCATGATGTGTCATGTGCCTAAAATATCTCTCAAGATTTCACAAGAAACAAGGGCTGGGGAGATGGTTCAGTACTGTAAGCGCTTCCCTGGCAAGCACAAGGTCTTGAGTTCAATCCCTGGTTCCGCCAAAAAAAGAAAAAAAAAAAAAGATTTCACAAGAAATAAATTGGTCAAACGATGGCCATGACTCATCCAGACCATTGAAACTGACAAAACTTCAAAGAGGTTCTATATGTTGCTCCAAGACAAATCCTAGAGAGATTTAACTGAGTTTCTTAGATAGCAAAAAGTTAATTTTTCTAGTTGTGCTGGTCTCACCTTAATTTGCTCTTAATAATCCAACAAAAAATACAACCATAAGAAGTAAAAAAATGGTATGATATGCTAATTTATTAAAGGCTCAAATCACTAACAACTTGTGACACTTTCCAGCAGCACTGGAAATTTGCTAGTGTTATAGACTATTCGATTATGTAGAGTCAAACTGTCAAACATAAATACTAAAAGTTTTTAGATTGGCATCAAAAATAAAAAAGGTGTTCTACAGAGTTCTCCAAATACAGCGTCTCCAACTACAACTAAACACTCATCATCCACACAATACAACACAAAAGCGAGACATGTTGGGAGCCACTGAAGCTGCAGTTGATCCTATGTGGGAGGGCAGGCGAGGCTTCATTGCCTACAGCAGTCAAGCTAACCCAGTCTTGAGAAAAATATCTTGCCTGGACGTTGTAGGCTCTTAGTTGCTAGGCAACCTTGTGTCTTGCAACTTTGTGAAGACATAAATAAAGGCTCTTACCAGTGTTCAGGGGGTCAACTCTCCAACCAGGCAGAAGAGTCACCACCTAACCCAGGTCTACCTTTTCCTTATTCCTGTCACCATTTCTCACAACATACAATGGATCACACTGAGAGAACACCAGATCCCTACATAAATTAAAATTTAAAACTCCTTCATGATAAAAAGATTAATCTGACTCAAAATAAGAGGGAGATTCCTTAACGAGACAAAATCCATTTGGGAAACCCAAGAGCTAATCTCAAACTAGATGGAAAAAGATTGAATAATTTGTCTAAGATCGAGAATGTAACATGTCTGTTTCCCTTCCTGTACTTCTAGTCAACATCTCCCTTCAGAGCATAGGCAGTTTCAGGTAAGCAAGAAAACAAAATAAACTGCATCTGCATTGAAAAGAAAGCAGTAAAATGTCTGTTGTTGGTAGCGATACAGAAGACCATGAAAAAAACCACAGTAAAATATCTATTAGAACTGACAAAGGCATTTGACAAAATTGAAGAATACAATCTTATAATAGAAAAATAAGTTCCATTTCTATAGTTATATTAAGCAATCTGAAAATGAAATAAAGCAAATAATTCTGTTCATAACAGCATCAAACATACTTAGAAATAAACTTAAGAAAATAGATGTAAAATTTACTGTGGTATATGATTGATTTCTTTTTTCCCAAAATTTATGTACTAAAATTCAGATTTCCCAAGTTATTTTTATTTATTTATTTGTTTACTATTTGTTGGCACAGGGTCCCACTATGCAGCTGAGGTTAGCGTGATCCTCCTGTTTCTAGCCTCCCCAGCAGTGGGATTACAGGCATGCACCACCACACCCAGACTCTGTGGCTGGCTCAGCCCTGCCTGGAGGTGGGGCTCGTGCAGCATGTGGTGCTAAGGATTGAACCATAGTCCCTTTGCCTGCCTAAACTTGCTTAAGCAAGGGCTTTAGTCTGCTCAGCTTTTGCACTGGCCCAGATCCCCCAAGTTATGAGATTAGTCTGGGAGAATTGTTTATGTCACCAATGCAGGGCACTAATTGGATCCCAAAGCTATGGATCCCTTCCTGTCAAGGGAAGCATAGCAAGAATACAGTGTCTGTGGGCTAAAAGGTGAGCCAAAAATTGCATCTCTCAACATCCACACATGTGAGAAATAAATGTGCACTGCACATGCTTGATTTATGCTTCTTTGTTACAGAAGCCCAAATGAACTAAGATCCCCAAAATTAGAATTTTGTCAAAAAAATTACTTTAAATAGAATAGAATCCCACAGTATATTGAAAGACCTAATATAGACATGATGGCAACACTCTTCAAATTAATCTGTAAGTTCAAGATTATCATTATCAAATTCCCAGCTTTTTCTTTTGCAAGCCTGAAAATCTGATATTTTAATTCATGTGGAATTTAAGAAACCATAATAGCCCACCAATTGCCTCCAAAATAAAAAATTTAGAAGACGAACATTTCTCACTCTTGGGGCCAGCTGGACATCTCAGTGGACTAAAGTGCCTGTTTAGCCAGGTGCAGGGACTAGGATTCGATCCCTGGTACCACATACAGTGCCGGCCCTGCCCCTGGGGAATACTGAGAGGATGAATGAGACTGGGAGTGCTGGCGTATGCTTGCAACCCCAGGGCTTAGGAAGCTGAAGACAGGAGGATGCTTACAAGTATGGTCTGTGTAGTGAGGCCCTCTGCACTCTACTAAAAAAATAAAAATTATTCTACCCTTTGAGACTGTAAGGCACTGGCATAAAGATACTATGCCAAAGTTTTTTCTGAGCTAAATTTATAGGAAGCTGAATATGAATCACCAGCTATCTTGGCTGTTTAGATCCAAAATTAAAATAACAAAGTAGAGTTGCCCACTATGTTTCAAATCATGTTTTAGAAGCAAACTAACAATAAAATTTCTTTAAAACATTGTGTTTAAGAACTCTTAATACAGTGTAGTTAAATAACTTATTTGTACTTTCTCTACTTTTTTATAATTTTTCAAATGGTATTGAAATACTTACATGATAATAGGAGGGTACTACTTCAATGATAATCAAAGGGTAATTTTACTTTAACTTTTAATTTAACTTTCAATTAACAAATTTTTATTAATTTAAATTTTTATAATTCCTAATAGTCATACTGTTTCAAGGACCAAGGCAGAAAATGTATCTGTAAAAATAGAGATATAGTTGACTATCGATCACACTAACTAGAATATTGTGATGAAGGTTAAAACAATAATCTAGTTTAGTGTCCTCAGCTTGTGTGTTCACCATGCCAGTATCAGCAGAAAGTTTAAAAGAAAATTATATTCTGGTAATAAAACTCAGGTAAGAAACATTAGTGCATATGGTAGAGAGGAAACTCTCCAGATGATTCTGATGCATCCTAAAGTTTATAAAACACTGACCTACAAAAGTAGGTTGATATCAGCACTTACTTGCCAAAATATTCAATTATTGAATATATGGCTGGCTAATTACCAGAGTCTGTTGTGGAGACAAAGTGGATAGATGGTAATCAAAGTCTCCAAGGTGTTTTCAGGTAGGAAGCTTAAATCAGAAGTTTCACTGGTGCTAATAATTTAGTCCTATATATTTTAATATCATTAAGATAACAAATTTCTAGGGTTATCACAAAATTGTCAAATATGTATGATAATGTACATGTTAGTTTTATTTGATCTTTTCATATTCTATTCAAAAGGTTTCTTTAAGTTTATTAATTTATTTATTTGGTACATGGACTTTTGGTGCAACTTGTACTCATGGTACTTCTCCTGTCTCAGCCTCCCCAGTGCTGGGATGACAGGCATGTGCCACCACACCTGGTTTTGGTGTCCAGGCATGGCATGTGGTATTGGGGATTGAACCTATGTCCTTGGGCTTTCTAGGCAGGTGCTTAGATCACTGAGCCATCTCCCCAGCCCTCTGTTTAAAAGCTTTGACACTACTTTTATGTTAAAGTGGTGCATGTAACTATAATTCATTGATGTGTAATATAAAAGGAAAGTAAAGAGTCGGAGGTCAATGGAATTGAAATGACTAGCTACATACATAAAATGTAAGGCAGAATCAGATTTTTTCACACTGGAAATACATCAAATAATGCATCATGTGACACGGGATTTATTAATGAATATGCTATGATGGTCCACATGTATCAGATGGAATGAAAAATGCCTGAAAATTCATTAACTGTCTTCCTATTTAGAGGGGAATTTGGTTAGCTTTGAGGCAACTCCTTGCTCCAACTGCCTTTCTCCTATTTTTCTCTTACACTAATATTCTAAGTAAAAGTCAGAGAGTGTTCAAACTTGGTGAGTTTTTTTCCTTCTCCTATAGCCTCCCTAATGTCTGAGTGATCTTTAAGAAACAACCCCAGAGCTAGGGAGATAGCTCAGGAGCAAAAGTGCCTGCTTGGCACATGCCAGGTCCTGAGTTCAATCTTCACTACCAAAAAAAAAAACAAAAAGAAAA
>PVKA01047896.1:0-14074 GCA_004027165.1 Ctenomys sociabilis
ACTCAACACCACAATCCAACACAGTCCAGCATTCTGCAACCATAGGGAGTTATTCAAAGAAATTGTCGACCATATCCATTTACAGCTCAGCTTAATATTATGGGCTCACGATGTATACTTCATTTTTATACTTTTATACTTTTCTGCTGGATGGTTAAGACCTATGTTTTTTGTAATGATCGTAGTTTTCTTGGACTTTTGATGGTTTTTCTGATTACCACTTTTATTTGTTACATGTTTTTTGTACTTCCCACCCCCTCCTTTTTTTTGTATAGGGTCTTGCTACACAGCTCAGACTCTTAGTGATCCTTTCATCTCAGGCTCCTCAGTGCACCTGGGGTTCCAGGACTGGCTTGGCATGAAGTACCGGGGATCGAACTTAGTACTTTGTGCTTGCCAGGCAGGCACTTACACCACTAAGCTGTCTCCCCAGTCCTATTCTTGCCTTCTTGATTCTACTCATTCTCCTATCCTTTTGAATATGTCAACCATAGTCATTATTGCCATGGTTTAAATATGGTTCCTGTCTTTCAAGGCTTTATTTGCTTAACAAGGTCTTGGCCATAGGGTTGCCCTGTTGGAAGATGGTGAAACCTTTATTAAGTGGGAAGGTCACTGTGCTGCTGAGTCAGCTGTGGGAAGCTCCTTGAGTTCCCACAGGGGCTTATATGAAAGGAGTAAGCCTGACACAGCCCATCCTGCCTCCTGCTTCTGCTGCAGAAGGAATGCCTGGCCCCACCCATCACCCTGACATGATGGGCTCTGCCCAGTGACATCATCAGTAGACAGACCAGTGGGTCTAACTGCCCTTGGGTTTTGAATCTCCAAAGCTGTGTGCTAAATCAATCTTTCTTTTTATAATTTTCTGCTTTGAGTATTTTGTTGTTATTGTATAATGCTAATATGCAGATTGCCAAAATTCTCCATAAAAATTACATAGGTTCAGGCTAAACACAACCCAAATGATCACCATCCTCAAGTATCTGGATCTCCCTACAGGTGGGATGCTGTTATCGTTCATATCTAATTGTCTTCCTAAAACCTCATGCAGTCATGGGTCAGCTTCTGGAGTTTGAGATTGATTTTTGTGGGTATGGATGCTGCACTTTCCCTGGGGCAGGTAATTGGTGTGACTATGTAAGGAGGACTGAGAGGCTGGCTAGCTGCCAGAGCTGCAGCCCCTCCCTGAGCTCTCTGCTCCTTCCTGCAGCCATGAGAGGTTGCTCTTTGCCGCATGCCACTCTGCCTTGAAGCCAGCTGAGTTGGACTGAAACCTCCAGTGACTGTGAGCTAAATAAACCTTTCCTTCTTTAATTTTGACTGTCAGGTATTTGTCGCAGCATTGAGAGAAGAGACAGATGTTTCTTCCTGTGTGTTTTCCTTCTCTCCTACCTCATATGGGGCGGCATACGGGAGAGACATTGCCCCTGTGTTGAATACTTGTCATTATGTAAGTTTCAATTCATTCTAGACAAACTTCTTCTCCACGAACATTAATGTAATGTAAAAATAACACAAGCCAAGTTTTAAAGTTAAAATATTTAACAAATATTTTAACAAATATTCACAGTTTTAACAAATTTTCAGATCCGTGTAACAACATCAGTGTTTTTAGCCCCCATAAAGTTTATATCGAGCTCCTTTGTAGAGACAGTTTTCCTCCCACTCTCAGCTACAAGTAAACCCAAGTCTCCTGTCACTCTGATTTTGCTGTTCCAGAATTTTAAATACATGCTGTCCAAGAGCATGCAGTTTCTGTTGCACATGCCTGCCTTGCTTCACTCAGTGTGATGCTCTTGAGACCATAGGTTTATGTGCGTGCCAGAAGTTCCCTCCTTTTTTACCATGGAGCTGTATTCCACTTTATGAGTGGCCAGATGTGTCTGCTCATTTGCTAATTGCTGGACATTTGCACTCTTTTCTCTTTTGTTACTATCATTTTAATCTATGACTTTTACACATAAATCTTGTGTGGACACATGTTCTCGTTTCCCTTTAAGGATATGTGGAGAGGCTGCTGCATTCATGACATAACAGAAACATATGTTTTGCTTTACAAGACACTGTCAAATTATTTTTCATTATGACCATTCCATTTTGCATTATTATCAACAATTTGTAGGAATTCTCTTGGCTCCAAATTCTTACCGATGCATCATGTCTTCTGTGTAATCATGATAGGGGGTTCAGGTTCATAGTGCTATTTCAGTGTGGATTTAATTTGTGTTTCCCTAATGATTAGCAGTATCAGCTGGCTTTTCCTGTGGTTTTTTATTTACATGTGTATTTCTTCTTTGCTAAAGTAAATTATAGCTTATCTTTCAGCATGCCTTTCTGTTCTAGATTCCTCCACATCATGCACTGTAGATTCTTTTTCTCATGAAGTATTCTTTTTAATCATCAGAAATAATTTTTTGGTGAGGTTGGGACTTCCAAGTAAGTAGTGATCACAGATCGTTCACCCTTACTGATATAGGGGAGAAATTAAATTCCTGACCTGAAAGGTACCTGGTTCTCTAAAACTGAAGAACGAATTTTAAGAACAAATGGAGGTTAAGAGTAGAATATATTTACTGGGAGAAACAAAGCTTCTTTCCTAGAGAGGGACAGAAGTGGGGCCTGAGTGGTTTGTCTCTTTAAAGCTATCTCTTCCAGGGACTTTTATAAAATAAAATCATGTGATGAGACAGGCCTAACGTGGTGGAGAACATGGAAACTCACTCAGGTGGGCATGAAGTGGGACAAAACTATAGTCAACCAATGAGATTACAAGCACCACTGGTCAGGTAAAATTGATTAAATCCAGTACCAAATGAAGAAGCAAGTTACATAGGAAGCAGGCATGAATACAGGACAGGGTCTTTCCTGTTGGGGGTCAGGCTAGTGACTCTTTAGGGCTCTTTCATGGGGATTGTTACCTATTTAGAATACCAATCCCTGATGCCCATCCCTAGGGAAGTATGTAGCTATATTTTTTTCCTCTTTTGTCTTCAGGTCTGGAACAGAGTAGGGAGTGTCTGTCTCTTTCAAAGTTGCAAATTTACTATGTCTTCCATATTGCTTTCTTGAAGGCCTGGCCCTGTCTGACTCCCTATAATATCTCTACCTAATTCAGCTTCCTGCAACATAATGACATGCCTGAACCTCTTCTAAGTTCATAATTCTGTGGAAGAATAAAACTCAGCTCCAATGTCATGGGTACAAGAGAACGCAGTCCTTGCATAGGTTTTGTGATTCCTGATGGATTTTCCACCTCTCTATGGAAATTTCCATAAGCTCGACTGTAATGTGTACAGCTTTTTCTATAATGAAATATTTGTTTGACCAACATTAGACATTTCTGGTAGAAACTTCTGGATGGTAAAGACTTTATTAATACAGATTTTCATATGAATGCATTTCTTGACAGGCAGCTCTGATCTGATGGGGAACAGGACGCTGCAGGACTCTGGGAGTTTGCATCCAGGATACCTGACCACTGTGCTTTACAATCAAAACAAGGGCAGTGGCTATCAGGAGAATAGCTCCTCCTTCTTCAAACCATCTAATCAGTGAAAGAAACATCAAAGGAAACATAGCAGCTCTAATTATCTCCCCCAATGAGACTAAAAAATTATCAACATTCCCTTGAATTAATCCATTGGTGAGTCATGTGTGTAAACTTGTGTTTTGATTTAGACTGTGAAAATACTGTAAATAACAATGCCCAGACCTGCCAAGGTAGGTTGAAACTTGGCCTGAATTTTTCCCCTAAATACCTTCGTCTCCACTGCTTTGAGCCTCTGACTCTTTTCTTCCCAACACCCACGCTAAACCTGGCAAAGTTAGTGAGCTGTCACCGTCTGGGTACCAGAAACAGACTCCCAGGCCATTTCCACTGCAGCGGGGAGAAATTTATTATCTCACAAAGGATGCCCTTCAGAAGACCAAACTCTTATTAACCCATTTAACAATAAGGGTGATGATCACCTGAGACTTATTTTTCTTTTTATTGCACTGTTAAAACTTGTTTCAGGAAAGGCTGCCAGAAGAATAATCCGTCTAAATTGTAAAGTTAGCAGTGATGATTTTTCAGATAAACAACCCAGTGGGCTGCCTTCTGAGCTCTGAGTGCTGAGCTCTGCTTCTGTGTCTCCAGGCTCAGCAAGCTGAACATTGCTGACTGCTAACAACAGAGGCCCTTCCTGATCCCCAGCCCTAGCTCCCCATTTCTGTGCACCTGCCCCCCCCACTCTTGTTCTACCACAGCAGGCCCTGTTTCTCCTGGTTGTGGGCAGTTGATGCCCCAGGTCTAGGAGTGGCCAACCCCTCCCAGTCATGTGTGCAGGGCACTGACTCCCAACGCAGGGGGTGCTGGACGTCAGATGGGCACCAGCAGCCCTGGGCCCAGGGTGGCTCAGGGAAAGCCTGCCTCTGCTTGCCACACCCAGCTCCGCCTCCAGTGTCTCCACATCAGCACTCTGCTGTCAGGAGAGCAGAGCTCCTTGAGTTAATCAAAAGGACTCAGGCCACTGGGAGTAAGAGTAGCCCATGTGTGGGGACAGAGGCCCCAGCCCTCCACGTGGGCTCCTCCTGCCCGGCAGACCTCTGGTCTCCGTCTCCACAGACAAGCTTCACTCCTTCTCTGAGTGACTGGTCTCCCCACAAATGCTTCCCACTTTCTGTCACTGACCGGTGCTCTTTCCTCTGCCTAAAACACACATCACTCATGGCTGACTCCAGCCTTCAGGATGCCCACTCCTGCCTCTGCTGCTGAACAGCTGGGCGCCCACTCTCCTGGGTCTCTGCGACACCCACAGCAACTCCACGGAGCAGCTTCTGAGCACAGTGCTCAGGGCTCCTCACTGCGACACCGACCTCACCCTGCACACCTGCGGGCTCTCAGTACACTGTGCGCTGTGACGGGGCCAATGCATTTCTTTGAGCCCTGAAAGCCTCACTTTCCACATGACATTCAATGAATATTTGAATCACAGAGAAGGGTCTCACTCCACTTCCTCTACCAGAAGGGCTACACTAGGTCCAGCTGCTGCGGAAGGACCACTTCTCAAGCACTGCTGCTTACCCAAGTAGACTCCAATCCCCTCCCAGCAGTGAGAAGAGGTCTGGGTGCCACCAGTGGCCTCAGCTTGGAAATGACGGGACGATACAAACAACCAAGCAGGAAGGGACAAGGAAGAGCTTCACTCTGGTTTCTCTTAGTGAGTGCCCATCACAACTTGGAGTGAGCATCTGTCCAACTCATTAACTTCCTCTAAACAACTGTAGTGCTGGTCCTCGCTGGGCCAGTCTCCTCTTGTGTGGCCT
Source organism: Ctenomys sociabilis (assembly GCA_004027165.1). NCBI lineage: Eukaryota > Metazoa > Chordata > Mammalia > Rodentia > Ctenomyidae > Ctenomys > Ctenomys sociabilis. Next base: position 5,308 of record PVKA01047896.1, read on the forward strand.
TAGCTCCTATGATGTCAGAACTGCTCCCTACAGGCCCAGAGATTCCTTTTGCTGCTGAAGAACAAATTCTCCCCTGTCGCTTCCACTGAAGGCAGTTGTGTGCCACCATTTCCCCGCACATGCCCAGCTTCCTCCTGTCCATGCACACGTCATGTGCAGCACACACATTGCCACCACTGACCTGGTCCCCTCCTGTCAGGGGTACATGGGGGCAGGTGAGCCCATGCAGCCACAGCTCAGGGTGTTGCAGGCTTAGCTCTGCCCCACCTGCTCCCCAGCACAACCCACTGCCATGGGGCTCTAGGGCTTCAGCCACAACCCTGGAAGGCAGTGTTCTCATCCAAGTCTTTTGCCCTCCTTCTGTAACCACTGCCTCTCCATCTGCCTGGTGTTGCCACCGTCTTCTGCCCCTGATTGTGCCTGCTCCTGGAGAAAGCCAAATCTCACAAGCTTCCTGTCCCTGTTCTCAAAACCACTGGAAGGCGAGCTCTGGGTTTCCCTAATGAGGGGAGCCAGCCTACTTGTCCCCCAACTCTTCACTTTAATTTCAGCCAGCTCTCATTTCTTGAGACTCACGGTTCTCTCAAGGAGAAGCATCCTCAGAGCTTGGCTGCATGCCCTCATCATCCCAGGCTCTCCTGTTCCAGAACTTGGCTAAAATACAAGAGCCATGCCAGCTCTGCCTGCTTCTTGGCCAACACCCCACCAATCACCTCACATGTGGCTGCGGTTCCCCAGATATCTGCCTCTCCTTAAAGCTTTTCAAAAGCATAAGGACATGCACATCACAGACTCATAACAAAAGAGTCAGCATGTACCTCCGCTGTGACCTCTGCTCCCTTTGCTACTGATGTGAGACTCAGGGCCAATACCCTGCAGCACACACTGTCCCTTATCCATCTTTCTGGCTGAGCCTCTTGATCTCCAGACTCTCAGAGGCCCTGCTCTGGCTTGGCTATGCCAGAAAAGCACCACCTTGCATCTTTACACAGCAGTGTCTCCTCACTTTCTACATCAGGGGAGACTTTAGGGGCTTCCATGTAGCCAGTCACTCTGAATATAAGCAGCACTTTGCTTTCTCTCCTGTCCTATTGCAGGAATATACTATGCTTAGAGACTGGGTTAACAAAAATCAAGAGGAGATCACATGCAAGAAAATAAAGAACTGGAAAAAATATAAATTAAATTATAACAAAAGTAGAATCGCTATTGCATTTTTCTTTCAAAGGACTCACCAAGCTAATAGTTTTCACACAATTTGCATTAGTCAACTTTTCTTTGCTGGTACAAAAAACCTGACATGCACAACCTAAAGGATGAGAGTTTTCCTTGAACTCACAGTTTCAGAGGGTTCAGTCTTCTGTTTCCAAGGAAGAAACAGCATCGCAGAAAGGCGCAGTGAAGAAAAGCTGCTCACTGCATGGAAGCCAGGAAGCCATGAGGGGAAAGCCAGGGAGGAAAGACCCAAGGCTAGAGGAGCTCCCTGAGTTACACCATCACCATCTACTCCCTTCAACAAGGTCCCTCCTCTGGTGTTCACTGTCCACTACTAAGATCATCAAATTAACATCGATGGATTTATTCCATGCTGATGTCCCACAGCCTGGTGGCGTGAGCAGCACCATTTTTATTTTCAAGATGTCTCATCCCAAAACTGCTAGATTTTTGGTGAATTCTACTGTTGCAGGGCAGAGGTGCGACAGCCCATGACTCTGGTCCCCAGCAGCTGGCATCACCCCTTTTGTCTCCAGCTGGTTCTGAACGTAGGTCTGTCTTCCAGGAAGAATGTCATGAATGCGGTGAGCGCCTCTGTGCTCTCACCTGGCCTGGCTACAAATTTCAATTTTTGATTCTTTTGTTTGGACTGAATCCTGTGATTCAGTCTCTCTGTGTCCACATGAACAAAAATGCACGTGGACATTATTTTGTTTTCTACAACATTTTCTTTTTCTATTAATTTCAAAGGCCATAACTGGCTTTGCGGTTGCATTGGAGAGTGTAATTAGTCGTACCAAATGGATTCCAAGTCCTCCTGTGAATCAACCTAGCACCTTCGCCTGCAAGTGCCTTTTTTTCCTCATATGTTGTCTCCTTACAAGTGCTTCTGGTACCTTATAAAATACTTCTGTGATGCACCATGATCACACTATCTGAATTTTGATAGACAACAACTTTGACAATTCCAGGTTTTGTAAAACTTATAAAAATATAAAGCTGTGAAAAAAAAGTCACTATGAGATCAAATGGAAAAAGTCTGCACTTGTCTGAAGATACTTTTCCCATGGTGGATTTTATTTCTCATTCTTGAGGAGTTGGCGTGGCTTTCTGTTGACCTTGATCTCCACCTTTTTAAGACAAGTTCAGAGGTTAGATGATTGTTCTTTTTTACTCCTTATAGGTTTCCAATATGCTTTCCTTTACTAAATGAAAAATAGAGCAGAACAATCCTGGCAGAAAAAAATACCTGAAAGCTGCCTGCCTTTTAAAACTTTTGTCTTACTCCAAGGCTACTTTAAGAGCAAAGAAACCAGCGGTCTTATTCTGCTTTATTTTGCTAGCAGAATGACACAGACAAGGCAAGTCTGCTCCCTCACCTTCCCACCAAGCTATAACCTGAGTGAAGGTGCTTGGAGATTCAGTCTCTCCTTGTTGGATGACCCAGCCTTCAGAACTGAGCACCAAAACACTTCTGTTACATAAAAACATAACTTGTTTATGTTTTGTTCAGCAACCTCTAAAATATGTTTTTTACTTACTGAGCTCTCCATCTCCCTGTGACAGTATATACATTTTTCCTGATACTCACTAAATTTGAAGGCATGTTTTCCATCTTCTAATTCTGTGAGATTAAGAAAAAGCTCAATATGTACTTGTCACAGGAAGGGTTTCATGAAATGCTCCTTGTAATACAATGTACATTGTTCTCTGAGTTCCAACAAGAGTGGCACCACCATGACATGCATTCGCCCAGCTTCTCCTACACAATCGATGTTTTTCTATGAGCTCTGTGTATATGATCATGACAACCTGGCAACACAGGACTTTGTTAAGATCCCCTTGTCCAGTATGGAAATAAGCCATGAAAAATGCATGAACAATCCCAAGATCATCCAGGCAGAAATGGGCAGAGTCCTGCTGGCACCCACTAAGTACTCAACCTAATACTTTCTCCTTTTCCCTCCATGCTTCCAGATACTTTCAGGGGAAATGGCATCCAGAGCTGCCTCAGCTCTTGCCTGGAAAACAGAGGTGGTGCTTCTCGGGGTTAATGAATTGTAAGTGCCAGGAGCTTCCTGCGCACAGGATCGTGAACTTTCCAAAGCAGGGTGGCACAGATGCAGCAGCAGCACCCTCCCTTCTCCTCCTGCACTCTGCACCCCATGCAGTGCCATGTGGACCAGCTCATCCCGAGTGCCTGTGCCTTCTAAGAAGGAGCTGTGGTGCAGACACAGTTAACCCAGGCTTGGAGAAATATATGTCCGGTTCCCTTACTGTAGACAGACTTGCAGCAGTACTGTTCCACCTCCCCCTGTGCCACGCCTGCCATGGCGTGACGACAGGAAGATACAGCTCCAAGGGCCACAAGGCTGTGCCCAGCCCCAGGAAGTGGGGCCTCCTGGGGTCTTAGCTCATACTTCACATCAGTTGAGAGGTATTAAACTTTTACAAAAATACTAAAAATTGACCTGAGCCTACCAATAAATTTTATTGATATCATAAGTCAATTCTTGTTAGCTGTTTTCTACTGATTGTAGAGACTGTCACAGAAATGTTTTCATCTACCCAGTCCAAGCACACAGAAACAACAAATATGGAGGAGAAATATTAAAAGTATATTACACAGTTAATTGGCACTAATGTTTTTAGAAATGCATTAGATACACATTTTCCATCAGGAATTTTAAAATTTGAAGTGTATAGTAATTTCTTCTCTACAAGTAAATATACTACATATCTATATTCATTTTGTGCTTTCTTTCAAATTCTAAAACCTTCATAGAGTTATACAAGCTTCAGACTCTGATGATGAGATTTATGCCTGAGTACATGCTAGAAAAGTACATCCCACAAAGATTTGAGTCAAAATCTACTATAAGTTCAGGAAAATTGTCTTTATTCATTGTGGGTCTGTCTTAGTCAGTTCTAATAGGTGCAACAAAATGCCCTAGACTTAACAGGTGATAACTTAACACTTCTTCTTCCCATTTGGACATGGAGAATAAAAGCTTTAAATGTCAGCAGACTTGCTGTTCACTGAGGACTCATTCCCTGAGTCAAAGAACATCCTCGCATGGTGGGCAGAAGCTATCTGGAGCCCTTTCGGGTGGCAGTAATCCCACTCGTGAGGGCCGCACCCTCACAGACTAATCACCTCTCAAAGGCCTCACCTAATGCCATCACTTTTAAGTGGGGATTTTGATACAGGGTGGCTGAGCATGCTTAGGGTTTAGAATTAAAACAGCCCCACTGCCTCTCGTGTTTGAAGGTGACTGGATCATGAAGATGTTACAGGTGATTGCTATAAGTGGGGTCTATGGTTCACAGGGGGAGGAATCACAGGTTTAGGAAAAGAAATGCTAATGCAATTGGAATAATTGCTGAGAAGAAGCATCCAGAGGAAAATTGCTGGGAAGATGCACCGTGTTCTACTGGTGTGTGCTTTTGGGGAGGGTTTCTCTCCCTTTCTTGGTCCTTGTGCTTCTCCCATGCTCCCACCCTATCATGGTTTGGGTCTAGATGTCCTCCCAAAGCCTCATGTAGTCATGTGGCAGGTCTGCAGCATTTGTGCTTGATCCATGGTCCAGTGCTGAGACTGTGGGTGTGAGTGCAGCACCTGCTGGGGCGGGCAGCTTGCAAACAACAGAACGGAGAGGCTGGCTCACTTGCTGTTTTTGCTGTTTGCTGCCTTCATGAAGTGCTGCCCTCTGCGGTGCCACCCTGCCTTGGAGCCAGCCCAGTATTCATGGAAACCTCCACAAATTGTGAGCTAAATGAACCTTCCCCTCTTTAACTTGGATGTCAGGTATTTTGTCTCAGCAATGAGAGAAAATTAACCCAGGCAGCCCCCTTCTCAGTTGCTCTTTATTCAATCACTTGAGACCAAAGTGTCCGGATTGCTGTCTTTCCTGCCACCTGCTTCTGTTTGTCTGTCTTTATGTCTGCATTGTTTTTCCTCACCCTAAGCTTCCTCTGTTCTCTCCTTCAGGCTGACAGTCTACAGTGCCACAAGTGACTTTAAACATTTCAGGGCGATGCAGAGACAATTGCAGGACAGTTTTGATCAAGTCACCTTGTCTTGACTTTGCTGTGTGACCAGAGGGATGTTACTGAGGGGTCTTCACTTATAAAAGAGGAGTCACATTTCACTTCAAGAAACATGAGGTATACATGTCCAGGTCACGGTGATGGTTTTCTATTTCCTTTCAAATAAATTAGACACCGATGAATTAAATATTTTTGGGAAATGAGAGTGCCAAATAGCTCAGAAGATTAAAGCACCTGTTTAGGCAGTCGCAGGAGTTAGGAGTTTGATCCCTAGGACTGTCATGTTGGTCCTGCCCCTGGGGTGCGCTAAGATGACAATTGAAACTAGGCCTGGTGTCATATGCCTGTAACCCCAGCACTTGGAAGGCTGTAAAAAGGCGGTTCACTATGAGTGTGAAACCAGTCTGAGATCAGTAAGACCCTGTATAGCCTGTATACCCTGTCCTAAAATAATAGTATTCTATTTATAAATATAAATATATATATATATATATATATATATATATATATATATATATATATATATATATATATATATATAATTAATATATCACAAACGTTTGGAAGAAATTTCTCCGAACATGTGAAATTAATTATCTTAAACTGCTAAAGTGGAAATAGCTCATAGCCCTAGTAACATTTTGTGGAGAAAATTGTTTCTATCAAGTTGATGTCTGCAGCCAGACGGCACCATGGCTTCCACGCCAGTGCCCTGAGGTGGTCAGATGATGTCCACCCTGTGTTGTCTGTAGGAATCTTTTCTCCTTCCCAATTATAAACCTCTAGGAAGCAGGGCATTGTTCCGTGTTTTTCATCTTCACATCATCCTTTACCTCATGAAGCATTAAACATTTGTAGGCTTGAGCTGTCTGCCTGCTACTCCATATCATCCTGCATGCTCAGAGCAGTGAGCTACGGCATCTTGTTCCATTACAGCTACTCCGGTAATGCACTTGAACTGCTATAATCAAACACACTAACCCTCCAGAAGAGAAGCTTGTTATTACCCTGCAACATATGCATTTCAGCTTACCCTAAGTATCTGTCTAAGTATCAATCATCTTAGGCATAATATGGAATACGTATTCTCCATCAAGTGTTGATATGTTAAACTTTAAGTCCCTACAGAATATGAAGAAAAAAAATTTGAAAAATAGGAATAAACACATATTTCTACACATAAATTTAGAATTCTAACCATACACAGCATTGTAGTAGGGCAGTCCTATGATATTATTTTTTCTTGTGTCTGTTTTTCCATTTATTACCCTTAATTTAAAAAAGAAATAAAAAACTTTTACTTGAGAGACAGTATAGTCATAATTGGTATGTCATGACAAGATGTTCATATTTAGAAGACCAGAATGACAGGCATTCCAAGCGTGACCCTTCTACCTAAGTTTGCAAATGAAAAATTAGAGAAAAGGAAGGGCTGCAAGGTCAGCCAATATTTTGGCCCTAGCCTTTCAAGTTCAGTGAAGACTCAGGACATAGGAGAACCTGTACTGCAATATCCTGTAACTCAGCGGTGTCCCAAATTTTCTGATCAAAGAGATGGGACCACAGAGGAAAGTGATCAATGATGTACCATGTGCATAAGAAGAGTCACATGGAGAGACAACATTCTCTCAGGCTTTCACAGAATACAAACTGATCAAGCAATGGCCGTGACTCATCCACAAGGCTGACACTGGCAAAGGATCTTCAAAGTGTGGTACAGGGTTATGGGATAAACCCTGAGGGTACCTGACTGACTTTATCTGATACAAATGTTACATTTCTTGTTATATAGGTCTTGCTTTATCTTGGTCTTAACCATCCAGCAGAAAAGTATAAAAATGAGGTATTTAAAGGAAAGCCATATTAATATGTTGAGCTGTGAAAAGCTCAAGTTAACAACTTCTTTGGATAACTCACTACTAATGTGCACTGCCAGACTGTTGGATTGTTTTTCTGAATTCACACACCTATAGTATTTAGATGCCAATGGAATACCAATCTCTGACAGGACTAAACAAAAAAAGGAGCTACAAAGGAAGGACCATTTCATATTTGTATATACAGAATAGTCGGGATAGATATACAGCTACTCTCGCTTAATTCAATGAGAAGAAAGATTTGTTCTAATAGTGTTTGCACAAGATATCCTGTCTGCTTCTTGTACTATGGATAACCAGTAAGAAGATAACAATGTACAATGTATTCATTATTGAAATAGTCCTATTAATCAGTTTTGAAACTGTCTCATTGCTATTTGTTGCTCAATAAAATAAAGTAAAATAAACAAATAAAAAATAAAAATGCAGCAAAAAACCATGCTGGTCAGAGCAGATTAAGCCATAGACACTAGTGTTCTCACAGTTCTAGAAGTTAGATGTTGATGATTATGATGTCAGTACATTCAGTTTCTAGTGTGGACACTCTGATGGCTTAAGTCCGGCTTCTGATCTTCTCTCACTCGGGGTGTGGGGGATCCTCCCGGTCACTTCCTCTGGGGGCTCCACTACCTGATCCCATTTACACTAATGCCTCCCTAGAAGCCCTATCACCCACACAGTCACACTGAGAGGCAAAGCTCCAACCATCATGTGAATCAGGGGGAGAAAAGGACACAGCCTTCTGTTTATAACAGCCGAGGAAATGGAGTCATAGAGAAAGTTGTGCTTTCTCATGAACTGAGACTTTGGCCTATTTCTCCACTTTTACTGCTACACACACTTGCTGTTAAATTTCTTCATATTTATTCAGGTCAAAAAGCTACTCAGCATCAGAGTCAGACATGTACTTCATAATTTATGCAGGCTGGTCTTCCTCCAAGCATTATGCCTTTTCTTTTCCTATATTATCATTTTCTTAAAGCAGCCTCAGCTCCTCTCCCTGCTGGTGACAATACATGCACATTTCCCAGGTGTTGCTGTCCACGGTAAGCCCAGAGCTTCTCAAGAGGGTGAACTGATGTTGTTTTCCAGGTAAATCTCCAAATTCATGCGCAAAGGACTGAAGCTGGATCCAGAGCTCACATATTTACACTAAAGGAACTAACATGTAAGCTTGTGTGTCAACTGTAATAGCTAAAATATGAAACTGCAAAGAAAGCATAGGCCGAAATCTTCATCATCTTCTATTCTGCAATGAGTTCTTAGGCATGACATTTAAAGTACAAACAGCCAAAGAAGTAAATAAAGAGAATTTATCAATATTGAAAATTTCTGTTATTCAAAAGAAAAGTTAATTCAGGTGATCAAGATATTATCTACTTAATAGATAAAGGTATTTGCAAAGCTGTGTATAATGCCATGGTCTGTTTATCAAGAATATTTAAAGTTTTACCATTCATTGATAAAGGTCAATGCTACAATAGGTAAGTGAAGGGCCTGAGAGATGGCTCAGTGGAATAAGTGTTTCCCTGGAAAGCACAAGGGCCTGAGTTCAATCCTCAGTTCCACAAAAAAAAAAAAAAAAAAAAAAAAAAAAAAAAAAAAAAAAAAAAAAAAAAAAAAAA